>NXFV01001256.1:0-14143 GCA_002803225.1 Gamarada debralockiae | reverse complement strand
TTGTTACCTGTACCGATAGCCTGCTGCCTGTCCCTAGATATCACCGTACCTTCTAGACCTATTAACACAACACACCCCTTTTCACCCGTGCATGGGTCTTCCAAGAACGCAGTCTCGCGAGACGTACGCTTGCGTTCGCCAATAGCGTCGCGTACTGGTCTTGTGACGAGAATTGTCTTTGCGAGAGGCCTGGGTGGGCGGATTCTCGCAGGAACGTTTAAGGAGCACACAACATACAGTGGTCGAAACCATGACTGCCATGTCGCAAAGCGGGGTGACTGAAGAACACGCACGAAAAGCATTTGATGAACGCTGGTGTGGAACGGTAGGAGACTACACTTCTTGCAAGCTCACCAAACACACCGACAAACTCATTGCGGTATCCTCCGTCGCCAGGGAACTGGCCAATACGAAAATACTCCAAGGTCAGCGATACATCGCGGGCTTTTGGGATGTGAATCTACTCTCAGTTGGGTTGGATAACGATCGTTGGGAGAAGTACACCCTATCAGAAACGACTTGGAGAAGAAGGTTACGTTGCTCCGAGTTGGAGCTGGGCTTCTGTCGAAGCAACTGTACAGCCACGCAATTTCCTTCCCACTACAAGTACCCACAAGGCCCTCGCAGATGCCCTAGCCGCCGATGTAGAACTTGCTACAGAGTTCCAGTTTGGCTCCGTCAAGGCTGGGTGGATACGGCTTCGGGGAATCTTGAATCGAGTTGGGTCGGCGCATCATGACGGAAGCAGCCACAGCATCACTGACGAGGCGACTGGGGAGAAGTTGTGGTTTTGCTCGGATACCATGGAGCGTTTCGAGATTGTTAGGAGAGGCAGAGCGCGGAGCTTGGTATGGATGCCACTCACGATGAGTTTTGATAACAGTCTGTCGTGCTCATGTCTTGTTCTTACGGAGGTGGAAGGGGAGACTTACGGTGGGGACTTCACAAGACGGGGCGAGAGAGTGTATCGGAGGTTGGGTACTGGAAATTTCGGTAAACTTATCAGCATGCTGAAGCCGGATGATTTGGTTCTGACGTTAGGGAGCTACTCGAATCTCCCAGCGAATCTGCAAGTGGCAGATGGACAAGGGAGAGTTCTTGCGAATGGATTTACGCGCAAAGAAGAGAGGATGCAGGAGTTGTTTTCATTTAGCTGTGTTACCACGCCCCCGGCAAACGAGATCCTCGTCGTTATTAGTGCCAGGACATTGTGAGGGATCAGAATTTAAGGCTGAGTCCAGATTGATAATTTTTGTTGCCTGGAACTTGCACACACTGCATGATACTGCTTAGGAGCTACTTAAGTTCTGCTTAGGTGCTCAGGGACTGCTCGGGTTGCTTAGGCAGCTCAGGTGAGCTAGGTGAGCCGAGAGTGATTAGCGCCTGAGAAGAAGCAGCCAGGCTTATTAACCCACTTTAGAACAATGATTTTCAGATTAGAGTTTAACTACCACAAAAGTCAGACTCTAATCTCATCCTCGTTGGTTCCGTTTTAGTCTCCGGACGTGAGCTGCTGCTGCTTTAACCTGAGCTGAGGGTGAGCATACCTGAGCTGAGGGTGAGCATACCTGAGCCGAGGGTGAACATACCTGATCAGAGCCTGAGCAGAGCCTGAGCAGAGCCTGAGCAGAGCCTGAGCAGAGCCTGAGCAGAGCCTGAACAGAGCCTGAGCATCCTCTATACACCATCTTCGGAGGATTCGCTTGCTATTCGGGCTATCTCCTCTGGGACATCTTCCTCCACCTTGATTCAGGTCGCTACCCTCTTCTGAACTTTGGCAACATGTTCTACCGTGTCTACGGAAAATGGGCTCACTCCATCAACGTCGCTCAGTTCTTACAGATGATTCTCATGGTGTCTGCTCTTATTCTTGGCAATAGACAATCCATCTCGCGGGTATCCAAGTCAAACCTTTGCTTTGTCGTCTGTCTTGTGGTTTTCATGGCCGCGGGTATGATACTTGGTCAAATTCGCACCCTGCAGAGGTTTGGTTGGTTGGCAAACTTTGCCGTGTGGATTTAACCTGCTGATCATCTTCATCTGGTAAGTTTGCCAGAATATATTCAGCTCTCAGCTTGCTGCCTTTATGCTCTCGCTAACAGAAAGTCGGTATGGGAGTTGCAGCAAACACCGAGCCTAATTACTCAGCCGTCGTAGCCTCTTATGGAGAGAGTTTTGCCAAGGGACCCATCCATACCTATGCTGGTACTCCACCAGCTGGTATGGCAACGGATGGATCGGGATTTGTTGGTTCTCTGAACGGCCTCAACCAAGCCGTCTACAGCTATGGGGGAGCAATATTCTTCGTGGCATTCTTGGCTGAGATGCGTCATCCCTGGGATTTCTGGAAGGGACTCCTCTGCGCCAACATCTTTATTTACGTGTGTTACATGTTCTTTGGTATCTTCGTATACAGCTACCAAGGTGAGCTTCAAGGCCCGAGATGAACCCTTGTTAAATCAAGGAATATACTGACATTCACTTCTTTTCAAGGCCAATTCGCATACAACCCCGTCATGCAAGGCCTCTCCCCGTATAACTGGCAAACCGTAACAACATAATGAATATCATCACCGGCTTAATTGCCGCAGCCCTCTACGGCAACATCGGTATCAAAGTTGCCTACATCGAGGTATTCCAGGAGATTCTTGGCGCTCCCGCTTTGACTACCAAAGGTGGCAAGATACTCTAGATCGCTGTCGTTCCAGCATACTGGGCATTGGGATTTATCATCGCGGCTGCCCTCCCAGCGTTCAGTGACATCTCTGGATTGATTGGAGCTTTATTTATTCTATCCTTCACATATACCTTCCCCGCGCTCTTGAGCTTTGGATACCAGGTTCGAAAGGACGCGATGACCGAAGATGAACATTTCGACCCTGCGACTGGCACGTATCACGCTATTGATAGTGGGATTGGAAGATGGATCCGCGGCTTCAAGAAGAACATGATGTTCAACAGTTTCAATGTGTTCTATATGCTGGGCGCTCTGGTGACGACGGTCCTTGGTGTCTACACGGGTGTCCTTGGTTTGATCACAGCATTTAGTGGTGGAAGTGTTGCCATCAATTTCGGGTGTGCAAGTCCTGCTTAAGTGGACATTTCTAGCAAGGATTGGAATTTTAGAGATAGAGATCAATATATTAGAGCTAGGATAGGGGCGAAGCTTATAATGAGAATTGTAACTGAAACCCAATCAACAGTGCTGTTGACTTCATGTATTCTATTCCACGGATTCGCAACTCAATGTTCAGTACCTCCCCAATCTTCCCCTGAAAATCAAATATACCCCTTCCTCTAGACGAACGTCGGTTGGCACGGTTCTTTTTTCGTCGGCAACTTACAACATATGCCCGGATTTTTCATAGCAAGACGCCGAGGCATATTGACCTTCAAGTCTTAATCCAAACACTCTCCGGCACCAATTCGCCCTTTCAAAGTGGGCAGCCTGGAGACTGCGTAGAACAGTTGAATCTCAGCTGAGATCAAATTATATTCTTTCAAACCCTCTCCTTGTGCTGCTTTTAACTCTGAAGAGAAAATATCTATTGACAAGGTCAGTTCTACCGTAGTCGCCAGGCAATGCGGACTTCATAAGACGTTGGATTTCGCGCAAGACGTTGAGCGGTCGGGATTTTCGTCCCTGTCTCTCATCCGCTTACATTCTTCAGGATGATGAGTTTGAACCATAGAAAAGCTGTGTGGTAAAAAGTTGAAGAGAAGCCGAGTCAAAGTCTTCAGGACTAGTAGGGGCTTGGCAGGAATAGCGATAGGTTGATCTTAGTTTTAAAGAATTGTATCAGATCCGTTCAAAATTGGCTTTAGACAATTTCCTTTTCCTCAGCTTTGTGTAACTTGGGCTCCGGTCCGAACTAATTTCGACCGGGCTTCGCCGTCGTACATGCCGAATAACACTACGAGCTCTTGGACCATGGCTTGGCGCCTGAATAAAAGCGCAGCTGCACCAGAGCCCTCGTCGACAGTCTAGCGAAGTGAGCTACCGTTCTGGAAATGGTCACTAGGGTATATAGACACCTCCTCCGTTAGGGCAAATCTTTGCTCACCCTCCGTATTATGTGTGATCGTGAACGGAACTGGGTCCAGCCGTAACTTGTGGGACCTTTCGGAAATCGGGGGCTCAGTGATGTATATTGTGCTGTGTGAGACCTTTTTGTCTACAGAGTCGGTCATGAATAATATCCAGAGATGAGACTGAATATATGTTCCCCCGTCTACTTTCTCGAGAGAGATTCCAAAGAATTGATTCTGATATTCTTCCTCTTCATGGTCCACTCGAAAGTTCATGACGGCCCCTACTTCTTTGGAGCCTTCGACGCGCACTAGTGGTAGCTCTATTCTCAATCCTTTATTTGTCATTTCGAGGGATGGGTCGAGGGCCATTCGTCCTTGGTCACCTCCGTCGCTTCCTTGCCGGACGGTAAGCGCATCGTGTCTGGGTCGCACGACAAGACGGTCCGGCTCTCGAACGCCGCGACGGGCGCGGCACTTCAAACGCTCGAATGCCCTTCGCATTCCGTTATCTCAGTCGCCTTCTCACCGGATAGTGAGGGAGAGGAGTTTTATTTGTGTCAAATTATTGGGTAGTAGGAGGGTAGAGCAAAATTCTCTGGCTTCCTCCTGATTATCGAGCGCATTCATCAGGGAGAATATCTATTCTCAAATCTATGGAAGTGTGAAGGCTTATTATGCATAGCTTATATATGTAAAATACATTATTATTTTTTATTCTCTATTTTACAGAGGGTTAAGGGGAACATATGCCTTTATAGTGGCCCCCTGCGATCCCAAACTCCCCACCTATCGACCAGAATAAGGTCTTCAACCATTCCATTGTCCGCGTCTCTACAGTGCTGCTGCATCACATTCGAATTAAACGCCGGTAGAGGGCTCGTTTTCCAGCTGGAAATTCAAATGTTCATTGTTCAACAGATGCTGCTTTTGGAAGAGATGCCATTTGTGGACGAGGATGCTGTTTCGCGATGAAGCCAGATGCAGAAATGGAAGGCTCGAACCAACGTGTCATAATTGGGGAATTGCCAGAACTTTCACGACAGCAAAATGGCTGGATTACATTCGATTTATACAAATAGTAAGCCTTTTCACCCCCGAGACAAGCTGCCTTTTCACTGCTACACAAATGTCTCTCCAGATTACTCGATCAGAGTCAGGACCCCAGATTCTCCGACGCTCAGAAAAAGGGGGGAAATTTTTCAAACGAACGACAGAATACTCATTTCTAAAAGACCAGAACATTTCCTTTAAACTTTCACCAACTTCGGGCTGCTCGACAAAGGCAGACAAAATTTTGTCCTTCATCCTAAATGTGACATCAAAAATGTCTCCTGAACGATCTTCAAACCTTAGGGTACAAAGGATATTATCATAAAAAGCTGCCATGAAAATGTTACGTCCTTCCAATATCTCATGATGATCAAAGGGGTAAGAACCGACAAATTTAATTCCTTGGTCTTGTAGGGCTCGCTCGTTGACGGAAAGTAGATGATAGAATCCGTGTGATGCTGGTTTCTTCTGACGCTGATGTTGTTTGACAAACATGTTTTGCCGACTTATTTGGAGCCCTTCTACACTATCTATCTTCTGTATCTCGTCACTCAGGGCTCTTTGGAAATGGCCATCGGTGCTAGGTATATATTCCAAAACAAGGCCTAGAAGAATCCCATTCTCACCGAGCTCTTGACAGTCCACAATAGCTAGATAGCTATTCGCAATAGCCAGAGGCTTTAATGGTAGAGAAAGTCGTATCCCTCCGTTTGTCCATGAGAAGGAATCTGGTTGTCGATTAGAGCGTTGAACTATATTTCCAGAATCGACAAATGCAGCTGGCGAATCTGCAAGAAGCCCTCCACGGTGTTCCCACCACGAATTTGATTTCCATATAAAAATAGTCTGATCATCAGAGATATTCATGATCTCTTGTTGAAGCCTGCCAAAGGCTCCTTCACCTTCACCATAGAGCATTGGCATATTGACGCCAAATAGCCCCATCAGACAGTAAGCAAGGTCTTCCGATCTTGTCGTCTGCCGTTTCGAAGCCCACGACATCCTTTGAGCAACACTAAAGCTTTCGAGGCTAGCTCCGAGAAGAACATCTTCAGGGATTTGTGTAATCTCAGATACAAGATCATTTAGGCTTAACTTGGTCCCAACCTCATTCCAGTCGCTGCCGAAGAACGCCAACTGAGAAGGCGCAATCAATTCCTGGAGTGTCCATCCTCTTGTAAACCATCGGCTCTTCCTAAAAGCAGAGTCCAGGGAGCGAGGGTTTGCACGCGACGGGACATCCGACAAAAAGACATAGCAAACCTCAGCATATTGATACCATCGATACATAGAATTGATAGCCTCAGAGAGTTCTGAGCTACTTGTCTTGTCAATGCAACAGGTATCGACCCAAACATATTCGAAACCATCCGCCGCAGCTGTTTTACAGCAATTTGTGATCTTATGGTAGCCGGCCTTTTGGGTTCCAACTTCATTATGCATGTCTTGGAATGAGACCTCGTCATCTTCCCAAGTATGAGAAAGTATTCCGTACGGTGGAATTGTTGCACCAAAAAATTCATGGAGCTGAAGAGTCTTTGAATTAAGGAGGCGCATTATGATATGACTGTTTAACCCAAAAGTGGCCTTGGTTTTGATATTAGTGGTTGTACCAGAGCCAAATTCCAGGAATATGCCGCCAGACGTAAATGCTGCCCAGACTGATAGAATAGATGTTGAAGGCTGGATGTGTGTAGTAGTATTCACGATGTGTTATAGATTAATATATGAGTGAAAGGAATAGAGCATGGATGCGGAAACAGCAGCCCGGGACTGTCTCTATAGCGATGTACAGTGGTCTCCAGTGAGAATGTGTAATAAATGTACAGTACGAAGCTATGCTCAAGCTCGATTTCAGCTGAAGTGCGCGGCACCTACGAATCTTCGCGTGGATAGCCAATCATGACAACCTTAGACACGTCTTAGGTCAGGGGACCGAGGACTTTCACTTTGTTCTAGAGCCACGTGGCCTTGGATTTTAACACTTTCTATTTACCTCATAAATCAGACCCTTTTTTAGGTTATTTCGTTAGATAGTGGGTCCTTTAGTAATTTTTTAATCGAGTAGGTAAGACGTACTTCAATGAACTCCTAAATTGATCATAGCACACTATCTTAATAACCATAAATTAGGGCCTGAGACTAAATAGTATAAAAAGTAGCTGAATTGTAACGCGTTACAGTAGTAGTAGATAATTACAACTCACACTCGGACTTTAATACTCCCTTAACTATCACCATTTGTCACGTGATTGCACGAATGCCGCCTGGCACATATTCGCTGCGACGCGGCCGCTAGCGTTCCCACAAACGCGTACGAAGAACGCGGTCAAAAGTCTTGCAACTACAGGGTATTAAGCCTGTAACACGCTGTAATTACAGGCGGGTCTCCCTGCGAGCCCCCGTAGAGTCGCTGAAGGTGATTGGCGCGCTGTCGCCGCCCTTGATGTCTGAGCGCAAGCGGTCCAGTCGCTTTAGGGAGATCTCCCTAAATATTTAGGGACCCTAGCACAGTTTACAGTGCCTTATAGCTCGCTTGGTCATTACCAGGCTTTGAATGCCCTGTAAAATGGGCTAAGGCCCTGTAGTTGCAAGACTTTTGACCGCGTTCTTCGTAGATATCCGCCTTGTAGAATAGCTTTCCTTTCATCCTCTCTTCTTTAGCTTAGAATAGTTGTAATTGGACCGTTCTACCTTGCTTCCAGACCTTGATCAGGCTCCGTGACAAAGATATTATATTTATCTTAAGCATAAAGTGTGACAGTTATCAAATAGCCTGTAGCAAATCGCCTGAAGGAATTGATGCCTGAGGATCTAAGGCATGCGAGATTTTCCCCGTTGTTTGATGCCTGAGGATCTATAACCTGATTGCGCCTAGCGACGCGTGAGTCACACGCGGGAGCCTAGTGCACTGGCGCGTCCTAGAGATATATTAGACTGCGTGTACTCATAGAACCTTTTCCTTCTTTCCTTAGCTTAATATTTTCGTCAATACAGCACCTTCTACACAGAGCCTTCAATGCGTGAGGTTCCATTGTGTAGAGCTGTCACATTCAGAGTATTGATAGTATTAGAGATAATCCTAAGTATTAAAAGTATCGTGTAAAAAGAAGTGTATTCCAGGTGATGATGATGATGGCTAAGTACAGGCTAGGGGAGGCTTTATATCAGGCCTTGGCCTGCTGACCCTGGCCCGCTCACGTGACAAAGAGGCAAAAACAAGGGGAGGTCAGATGACCCCACCACAATAGCAGCGATTGCAGTGGATACCGGTGATGCTCATAGCCATCAGATCATTCAATCAGTCTCCATCAGAACCCTAACGATGGCCTTGGCCTCATCACAGTCCTCCTGCTCGAATGGCTTCAGACCATAGCTCAACATAAATTTAGAGGAGTATTGATAGTGCTTCTGGATCCACTTGAGCTCTGCGGTGGAGAAGTTGTAATCTGCGAGGTGACTCATCGGATCGTCTTCCAGTTCTTGTAGAAAGCCATCTGTATCGTTTTCGCTGTCGTCTTCGTCTTCGTTATCGTGGTCTCTTCCCCCTATACTGGCACTTTGCCCCCGCGATTCGTTTCCCTTTGGTTCGCACCTATCTTCTGACATCCAACTTCTAACAATAGACCTGCCATCTATACGATCCTCTTCGTTGTAGATGGATAAGCCAAGGTCTCGAAGGAACTTGTATTCACCGCCGTAGTTTTTCTTCAGCCACGCCTTTTCGTCCGTCGAGTAAGGCGCATCCCCGTTGTAGGGAATCACGGGGATACTTTGTTGTCCTGCTTGGAGCGCATTCCATCGAGCACGCTCAGTGTCTGGCCACCAAGCATTGATCATAGATATTGTGTCGGGATCAAGGCTAGACCATCCACCACGTCGGCCATGGAGACGAAGGCAAGGCAGTTTGGGTATTTCGATAAGGCCAGCGTGATTGCCGTCTTTGTCTATCACCGTTCCGCTTTTCTGTGAGAAGTCAAGTTGAAATCCGTAGTCAGAGGAACTAGGTTGACCGAAGACGTTGCAGACAAAACTGGGCACATAGAGAACATTATGGAGAGTGATGATGCGCGAGTTTGTCTGGCGGGCTCGATTTCGCTTATGGAGTTTGACATTGAGTTGTACAGTGCCGATACCAGCGACCTCGATGCGAGAATCAGTGTAAATTTGGCCACAATAGGTCTCGAAGGGGGTGAAGGACGTAAACCAGTCACGATGGTTTGCAACGTGTACATTTGAGTTATTGGAGGTGATCCAGTCGACATTGTAAGCCTCTCCTGAGGGTGCCATCTCCCTGGGTGTTGTAGATTTGTACGTTTTATTGATCAGTGTTGTGTTGGGGTATTGGAGTAGCGCTCACTGCTCAGTTTTATCCCTTCATCGTCGGACGTCACACGCTAAACGAGATGAGGATTCACGTGATTTGAAAGCTCAATTTCGAATTGAGTACGAAAGCGGTAATGTCCTGAGGCAACAACCGCAACCGGCGGAAGGTGCCGTGACGCAAAAGGCTCGATTTTGCTAGCACACTACGATTTTTTTTTTGGTTGCGACCACCCAGCACATTACGAATTTTCAATTTTTATCTCGACATTCCTTTACAAATGGACACCTTCCAATCCCAAGTACAGCGCGAGTTCGACCAGCTACGTGCTGAAATCACGACCTTGCGCACAGCACTCGCCTAGGCCCAGTCGGCGAACAGTTGCTCTCGTCCAAGACTCCCTGATCCTGAGAAGTTCGCTGGCCAAACGTATAAATTTGATACATGGCTCCCTTCAATTAAAGCGAAGCTCCGGGTCGACAGTACAGCAATTGGAGACTCAGTTGCCCAGTTCTACTACGTCTACCTCAACCTCGATTCGTCCGTCCAAGCTATGGTTCTGCCACAGCTGTCCTACGCCGAATCTACAAAAGAATGGGACTATAACTCGATTCTCGACCAGCTCGCGCGCGTCTACGACAATCCGAACAAGCAGCAGGAGGCAGAGGACAAGCTATATGGCCTTCGCCAAGGCAACGACTCCCTACCTACCTATATTGCCAAGTTTGAGCGTACGCTCTACGAGGCAGGTGGCCAAAGCTGGAATGATGTCAACAAAATATCCAGCTTCCGCAATGGCCTCAACTCTGCTATTCGCAGTCGCCTGGCACAACAACTCAAACTGCCAAGGGCTTACGCCGATTTCCTACGGACAGTTCAACAGCTAGCGAGTAAAACTGCCGCCCCGCCCTACGAGACTACCCCTAAGCTCGCTGGCGATCCAATGGATGTTGGTGAGTTGACAATTGGTGCTATTTCGTTCCCTTCTCAACCTCGTCCGACTTCGCCGGTTGCTCGCTCGTCTCTCCACAGATCCGCCACCAATATCGACAATCTGGCAGATGTGTTAGATGTGGCTCTTATGACCACTGGGTCAACGATTGCAACTTAGCACCGTACGCTAGTTCTGGCAGACGGGCTACAATTGCCGCAGTCAACGACGACGACTAAGGTACATACAGTGTTTCAGACGTTGATAACACGGACTGGGAAGAGCAGTTTTACAAGAATAATCCGGGTCTCAAGGGCTGCTGTAATACTAGGCTTTATGAATAGGGTCCTTTTTCCTTTGTTTTCTGGCGCTCGAGGGCGAGCTTTCTTTGAGAGGGGGGTGATGTGACGGCAGTCGTCACAGGGCTTGTTTTACGTGGCTGGCTTCGTGGCAACTTGGCGTTTCGCGTGTTGCGCCCTATGTATCAGGCTAGGAGGTACAAGAGCTCGACCATTCTATTCCTTTGGTCTTCCCTTTGTTCTGTAGCTTAGTATTTTATTATACACCGTGATCTTTGATCTCTGCGCTTCAGACCTTTGCATCGATCCCGCCGTCACGGTAGTCGTGTTCAAGAAGGGGAATTCAGGTCATAAACAGTAGTAGAGACAAGATTTATAGCGAACACCAGCAAATTGAATGAAATTCCCGTTTGCTATGGGCAGTGGCCCATGGCGTAACATAATCTATTTTCATAGAGGTCCTGTTCAGGATCCTTGGGAGCCTCTTTAGGCTGCTATGAATAATCGTCAAAACTTGACAAAAATAATATGATACATGCCTAAGCCAACATCTAGCCTCATCAGTTAAGTAGGTACTACTCAGGTTGCTCAGGAGCTGCTCAGGGAGTGCTCAGGGAGTGCTCAGGGACTGCTCAGGGACTGCTCAGGTTGCTCAGGGAGTGCTCAGGGAGTGCTCAGGGACTGCTCAGGGACTGCTCAGGTTGCTCAGACAGCTCAGGTGAGCTGGCTGAGCCGAGGGTAAGCCGACGGTGATTAGCGCCTCAGTAGAAGCGGCCATGCGTACTAACCGAATGTGGAACGAAAATTGAAGGATTAGAGTTAAACTACCATAATACCACCCTCCTTTACCTGCATAACCAGTCCACATTAGCTCTTGACTGGCCTCGGAAACGTCGACATAAGCTCGCATTTGATAAGGCTGCGTATTGATGTCCGATAATGGGGCCAATGGTACTAAAGCCAAGCCCGAATCACTGTTGATGTTGGTGCCGAGTGGTTGGTCCGTATTTCCCCAGTTGCTGCTATTCACAACGTTCAACTTCTGCGAGCTATCCTCGTAAAGTAGGATAACCTGCTGAGAGCATTGGTAGTCGCATCGCTGCCAGTACGAAGCCAGTTGAGAACCAGCACCAGCTTTGAGGTTGTACGTGTACAAACTCCCAATACTCCAATTTCCGCCTTGGGGATCAGCGGTGAAAAGCTCTAGGATTTGGTTCGATGGCGAAAGATAGTACAAGTTGAGCTGAAATGACCAGGGATAGGAAGTGACAGCACATGAAAGTGGCATCCCCGGAAGGGCTGCAAAGGTAGAGTTGAGGGAAACCGAGATATTTTTCACTACCCAGGTAGTGTTTTGCGAATCCCAGAGTGACAACCACAGCGAATTGGACCTATCTTTATAGAACACGGCATGATGAGAATATCCGTTCGAATCAGTCCAATTGGCGGAACTAAGAGTTGAATTGCTCAGGATAGCCGACGTGGCAGACAGAGTTAGTAATGCAGACGACGGTCTAGTTGTCGTTGGCGAACTGGATGCTGTGCTCGTTGATTTCGACTTCCCGACTGTTCCTCCAACTGCGCCTCCCACAACGGCTCCAGTAACAAGCAATGCCACCAGTGCTGCGATGAGTATGAGCACCTTTCTTTTGAGCCCGCATATTCTCCTTTCACCATCGTATGGGTTGGCCGCGGCCTCTGGGAGACTATTACCCTCAAATACTTGAGGGAGGTTAGAAGGTAAGACAGTTTCTAAGCCATGAGCATATTTGTCTGCTCCGTTGTGTTGTTGGTTGGCGAGCTCGAGCGTACTGTGTTGGTCTCTATCGTCCATTTGGCGCGGGCTCGATTGCCAGTCTAGAAAATCACGGAATGAAGCATGTCTATTGAATGTTAGTGTACAATGACTCCACGATATTAGTCTAGACTCGTCCTTTACCTTGAAAGCGACGGGGCGATGCCAAGGATGGCTGGCAACGAGGGCTCGCGAAGTAAAATGAAGATGAAGACGAAGACGGAGAAAGTGAGGATCGCATCCTTATGTTATGAGCGACCCCGGAACTGCGGAGCCTTGCTTCGCCGCAGAACATAAAATTAGATCCTTCAACGGACTGTTTGGCCCCCATTAGAACGATCAAGAATATATGTTCAATATCTCCCAGAAGCTGATTCGCCATCTGTTACGAACCACCGCACGAAGGTTGCGGTCATAAGTCTTGCAACAGTCAGGGACCGACGCCACATCTCGCTCTAGCTGGCAGGGGCGTTGCACGGCAACCACAGGGCAATATAACTACCGTAGGGCTCTTCCCAGGGCTGAGATACGAAGGTGCAGGCCCTATGCTCGTTACACCGTCTTCGCTCGTAGGTTTTGTTTTGTGTGGGCAGAATAATTTGGTTGCTGGCAGAATTAAGGCGGTGTAACAAACATTGCGGCTTGCATCGCATAGGTTCGATAAATATCACACTAGGAGCTGTTCCTTCAGGCTACTGGAATAAGTGTCTCTGAAGTAACATACACTTTTCGTCCGTGCACCTTTGAGCCCCTGCACGCGCGACTGTCGCGTCAAACCCTTGTCGCGTTACGCGCGTTGAGAAGTAGAAGCAGTTCTGCTAAGGCCCGATATATTGCCTCAGCCATAACTTCAACCAACATCTTAGAAAAGCTCAATTGTACGCCGACCCAGATGAGCAACTGTTGATTTGTCGTCGAAGCAACTGTGGATATGCCCTCTCCGTCGCTCGCTCTCAAGTTACCTCCCACCTTCGAGACAAACATAATACCCCCGACGACCTTCGAAAGGGTTTGACGTGGTATCTTAAATGCTATCCATATGCTTTCCGCGATCCTGCTAGTGTCGCTCCAAGGCCCGATGGTGCTAATGCCACACCCTATGCTGCAGAAGCATAAGGGCCTTGCCTGCCGTCTTTGCACGTACCAGACTTGTTGGAACGTGACATCTGAGTCATAACCCCTTGGCCCTGTTGCCTAGGGTATGAATCACTACGCTGTATATAGAGCCCTTGGATCACCACTCTCTAAATGTCAAGCTGCTTTCACATTCTACAATTATGACCTCGCAACAGGTTATGAGCCCGGCTCGCGCCTCTTGCAATTAGACGACATACTTCAACCTTCGACTATCTTCACCACCTATCACGACAATCGCCATGGCAACGTCGAACGCTAAAACAGCTACAATAGGAGGATTCAAGCTTGAACTCCTTACGCACCAGAATTACGCCACTTGGAAGGACAGAGCACGGGCCGTCCTAAAACAAGCTAGGTCAGGTGACACTACGCAATGGAGTTTCATCAAAACACTTGTTGATGAAGCTAGCTACGCCAAGTTAGACGCACTTGCTCAGGAGGACGCTAGGGACTATCTTAGTCTCTTGATCTCTCAGGAAGTATGGGTTGAAGTCAAGCACCTGACAACTGCGTCAGCAATATGGTATCACCTGGAACGTCGGAATGAGAACCTTACAGCTACTCGCCAGGCACTG
>NXFV01001253.1:0-20682 GCA_002803225.1 Gamarada debralockiae | reverse complement strand
ACACTTGGAGAGGAACACCCTTCTACTCTTCTGTCAATGGGCAATCTTGCAATGAGCTATAGCTATCTCGGTCGATATCAGGACGCCGTGGAGCTCGAAGAGAAAGTGCTCGAAGCGAGCAAGAGAACACCTGGAGAGGAACACCCTGACACTCTTCTGTCAATGGGCAATCTTGCAAGGAGCTATAGTGATCTCGGTCGATATCAGGACGCTGTGGAGCTCGAAGAGAAAGTGCTCGAAGTGAGCAAGAGAACGCTTGGAGAGGAACACCCCAATACTCTTCGGTCAATACACAATCTTGCGGCAAGCTATGGCGATCTCAGTCGATATCAGGACGCTGTAGAGCTCAAAGAGAAAGTGCTCGAAGCGAGCAAGAGAACACTTGGAGAGGAACACCCTTCTACTCTTCTGTCAATGGGCAATCTTGCAATGAGCTATAGTGATCTTGGTCAATATCAGGACGCCATAGAGCTCCAGGAGAAAGTGCTTGAAGCGAGTAAGAGAACGCTTGGAGAGGAACACCCTGATACTCTTCTGTCGATAGGTAATCTTGCGGCAAGCTATAGTGATCTCGGTCGATATCAGGACGCCGTGGAGCTCCAAGAGAAAGTACTTGAAGCGAGCAAGAGAACGCTTGGAGAGGAACACCCTTCTACTCTTTGGTCAATACGCAATCTTGAGTTCTGTTATAACAAATTAGATAAGCAGCCTTATCCTCGAAATCTTATTCTTCGTTCAGCTCTACAACCTGAACAGCAAGTTGAAGGAAAGACAAAAGGCCGCTGGAGTTTGAGTTCTCTGGCCAGAAGAAGTCACAGATAAAGTGAACAGCATATCGAATTTGAACAAGGCATTGTCCTAGTAATTAGTGATGGGAGTGAATGCACGCCACACAACATCCTATCTATCAAATTCTAACTAACCATTTCTAGATTCTAAAGAGCTGATGGATTCGAGATATAGGAGTACTTTGAAGCCGCTCGCTCATGGAGAAGTGTCTTCTCTTTTCCCTTCTCCTTGTATATCAAATAGATGCGTTTATCCTATCTGAAGTTCAGTCTCGAACAACATCAGTCCAACCAAAAAATGGTGGCCATGTATTTAACCAAGTGATACTTGAATTAATACACCTTAGCGAGTTAAAGAACCTACTCACTTTATTCATTTCATTCAATGCAAAGACTTCCTCATCTTATGCTATTACTATCCCTCAAACTACTCCTAGGGTAGATCCTCCGCATCATTCGCTGCTCCTTTCCCATCAAAAAAAGTCTTAGACACGGATTTGTCCGCTGGTGTTTCGTGAAGGCAATTGAATTTCGCTAAGCTTCTTGCGTATTGAAAAGAAGTGCTCGGCGATTGAGGGCTGGACGAGGATCATCAGCAAAGCACCCGCGACACAGCACGCTAGAAAATCCGGCACGTCCTTAAATCGGAAATCATAAAATTTCAGTCCCTTGGTAGATGAATCAGTCTCACTATGAACATCTGGCTGACTTATTGTGAGGGGCTACCGAGTAACTCTATGAGACCTACGAGGTGTGTTCGGGTACTCAAGTACCCAAACAGGAACTACGAGCCATCTGCTAGAAATTGGAATGTGCAACAAAGTCTGTTCTCGAACTAGGAGTGAGGCAGTGAATTTGGTTGCAGCTAGCCTACCACATGGCTTCTCATTCATCCTTGCCTACAACCACCCACCGCTTATAAGTTAACGACTACGTGGAGGGTCCAATTCATAAATGTTTATTGCACATCGCAATTTCACCGAAAGTGAAATTTTATAGATCGAAAGTTTAGGCATATTTTAATCAAGGAGCCAACTCCCAGAGTCTCATAGCACGTCCCAGTTTCTTCAATCGTTCAAATATCGACAGAACGGTATATCAGGCACACTTCAGTCTCAATGTTTCCTCCCACAGATCTAGATCACGCATTATCACTTGCTTCTTGGTCCTCCGGAACCCAGCTAACCTTGACCTCACACAATCTTATTTTGACTTCTCACGTCACGGGTGTGCATTCATTGCAGAATGACTTCAAATTTCCAAATCACGTACCTGCAAGTGCGGCTTGAATCCGTTCGCAGCCGGGTTATGAATAACCTCGTAGAAGTTGAAAATTGACCCATGAACACCTGAATCACTGCCCTTCACCCATCCCATTAAAAACCTCTTTCTCTTTCATTGAAACTCTTTCCCCAACCTCTCCGCCCAGAACCCTCAAAATATCAACCTCAAGTTCAACAAACATGTTCCTCAAAGACGACATATCCGTAGCGATAAAACTGCACAACAAAGCCCACCGCGAAACCAACGGCGCTCGCCGTCCTGACCTAACCTGGGACGCCTCCTCCGCCATCGAAGCCGAAGCCTACGCCCTGCAAATGGCCTTGAGAGAAAATTTCGAGCACTCCACGGGACACCACGGGCAGGGCGAGAATCTAAACTGAAGTTCCGAATTCGCAACCTACCTCGAAGCGACCCAAAGCTGGCTTGACGAGAAGCCGTTGTACAATGGGGAAGTGTTGCCGGATAAAGATGATGTGGAGGGGATGAGGTTGTTTAAAGGGAAAAAAGGTACGAACATTACGCGCGGATGATATGGCCAGAAACGACTAGGATTGGCTATGGGGTTTCCTTTGCTGTCCGGAAGGGGGTACAGAGTATACGAAGCCGGGAACGTATGTGGTGGCCAGATATGATCAGAGACAGATGGCGGGACAGGCAGCTTGGAGAACCTGTGAACATAATCCGTTTGGGGGCCGGGGTGTGACGGATCATGGGAATAGTACGTGGAATGAGGAAGTGTGGATTAAGAAGTGTGGGCCTGGTCATCTTCAATATTGGTGACTGATGGGAGAAAATACTGTGGCTGACTTGAATGAGAGCGAGAACTTCTTATAACCCATTAGTGCTGCCACGAAATGCGGAGAGAGAAATTTGCAACACTATAGAATATCTACTTATGTCCTGCGTGGCAACGAGTTTTGTGACTGCGTTTCGAACGAAGAGTCTAAATTGCGCACTGCTGACCTGACGTCCACTAAGATTCTGTCTCAGAAGTAGTATTTGACCGATCGACCACCGGGCGGAGTGATTTGGCATTACAGTGTGAAGGAATTGGAAAAGGGGAAGATACTTTGATGCTCACTCGACGAAGATCATTGAGAAAGAGGTCTCGATTTTCTAAATGCGAGTCTCTCACCAATGGAATCCATATGGTAGTAACTTATGAAAGTATTTCCCTTGAGCAAACTTCTTGGTCTCGTAAATGCCGCCTTTGGGACTTCTGCCCATCCTGATACCTGTATCGCACTGATTCGCATCCCTTTTATAAAACCGATCTCATCGAAAACTCCAAAGAAATAGCGTCCAGCAACAGCCAGATTTTCTTCTTTCGGTCAGGGAAAACTCCCCTTCCGTGCTTCGTCACGCACCTCTCTTCCAGAATCACAAGCTTCCTCTACGTGGAAAGCTCACGCCCTCAACCGCAGCATTATCCACAAACCAACTGCACCTCTCCCCCGCCCCCTCATTCACAAGCGCGCAAGGCAATCCATTTCCCTCCTCAAAAATCTTCTTCAGAATCTCCTTCTTCCCGGCCCCCGTAGCCACAAACGCAATCTTAACACCATGCGTCACAACCGGCAGGCTGAGTGTGATTCTCTTCGGCGGCGGCTTCGGCGAGTCCTCAATAGGGTAAACCCATGCATCCGTCTCCCTCAACAGCGGATGCCCGGGGAATAAACTGCATGTATGTCCATCCGGTCCACATCCCAGCAACAACAGATCGAAGATGGGGAGCTTGACGCTATCTCTGGCCGCAAAGCTCGTAACTAGCAATTGCTCGTATTGATCCGCCAACTCCTGGGGATCATCTAGATGCGCGACATCAATCGGATGCACAATCGGTTTGCCCATCTCCGCAGGAATCTTATCTAACAGTTCCGATTTTAAGAGGGCATAGTTTGAGTCTTCGTGGTCGAGGGGCACGGCTCGTTCATCCGCGAAAAAGATCTCCCATTGCGAGAACTTGATGGTATCGTCTGGACCGGAGGGTTTGGCGAGGAGAGCTTGCGCGAGGGTTTTTGGGAGAGAGCCGCCGGAGACGGCGACTTTGAAGACATCGTGGCGCTGGATGCCAGCGTTTTGGGCGTGGATTATGTAGGTTCTGAGGGTGGGCGCGAGGGCATCGACGGAAGGGAAGGCGAAGAGATTGGGTTGTTTACCCATTATGGAGGGGTATTAATTAGTTGTTGACGAATAAATTGATCTGGATGGAGAGAGCGTTAGGTTGACATAGGTGCAGCTGTTGAGTTGGTGGTCGTTGACAAAGAAGGAAGGAAATAACGCGAGCCTGCGAAAGAAGAGATCGGAAACAGAAGAGGTGAAATTCTTACTTGTAGAGTGGGCTAAAAGAGAGATCGACAGTTTGGCCTTCTCCTCTTTCCGAAATTAATTTGAAGGCTCGCCCCGCTGTGAGATATGACGCAGCAGTGGTGTGAAATAGGTGATAAGGAAGTCCCTAACGCAATCAGCACGTGGCGTTGGGTGCTCAACTGAACGAAATGCGAACTAATGGCCGTTTAGTTGACGTTGTTGACCGAGGAGAACTGTTTTGGAGTCAACGAGTTCAAAAGTTACGAATCGGTTCGAGGAATTCTTAAAGATTGATGAATCTGATGTTGACGTATCACGGAGATGGAGAGCACGTTTGCGGATACTAAAGCCCTCCCAATTAAAACCTAAAATCACCGTCTACCGCGCCATCAGCAACAGCAGCAGCAAGGCTGAGCTTGTACGAAGTTGGAGATCAAAGGGTTTCCCAGGAAAGTTTCGAGTTCCAATACTGTATGATCATGCTCCACAAATCATCTCATGTTTAGAGCTGTTTCATTAAACGTCTTGTCCTCATCTCCTTTCGTCCCTGATACCTGTCAACTGCCGGTTTACAACCTCTACAAAGGAGAAATAGCTCAGTAAAGTTGATGAATGTGATACCTGCTCCTGAATAAGCAAGGCAAATTGCATGTGATTTCTGTACCAAACATCTTTTCTCACGCCGTCTTGAGACCGCTTTCGGTCCGCTGTCTCGGGAGAGACTCCATATTCTCGTACGACAGTTATGGCCTTTCCATTGCGCCTATAGTTGACCTGATCATCTCCAGCTTGAATTCGATTTCTAGGTAAATACGGTATTCAGAGAGCTTTTTCAGGACCCTCATCTTATTGCAAGATACACTCACACCTGTCGCTGCCACATCAATTTACTGCAAAAGCTGCTGACTAAAATTCTCGTGGCTTGGCTAAGATCACACCTGGAAATTTATAAGTTCGACAATTATGTAGCCCCACCAAAAGTTCCGGCGATGATGGACCTCTTCAACCAATTTTGAACAAAATCAGGCGCTGGATAAACTCCAAGCATGGCACCACTTCCAAAACGTCTCACAGGAGACCAATCCGCAATCAGCGAATTCATCGATAAATTCGACGTGCGTTAGTCTGTCCTGGAAAATACAATGGAGTCCGGGCATTCACTGACAGCTCTTCAGATCTTCCTTTTGGACTGCGATGGTATATCCAGTCCCTCCCAGGCCTCAATCCCTCCTAACATCATGGTCTAGGCGTCCTCTGGTCCGGCGACCATCTGTTCCCTGGAACGGTCGAGACATTGGACTTGTTAAGATCGAAAGGTAGCTTTCATCCCGAACGTTCAGTGGCTTCTCTAACGTCTGCGCAGGCAAGAAAATTGTCTTCGTCACAAACAACTCCACGAAATCCCGATCCGACTATCAGAAGAAACTCACCTCTATGGGCATACCGAGCAATGTCGACGAAATCTTCGCCAGCGCATACTCCTCCGCAATCTACATTTCAAGAATCCTGAAGCTTCCAGCACCAAAGAACAAAGTTTTCGTGCTCGGCGAAAGCGGTATTGAGACAGAACTGAAGTCTGAGGGCGTCGAATTCATTGGAGGAACAGATCCAGCTTTCCGAAGGGATATTACGCCGGAGGACTACAAGGGAATTGCCGATGGTTCTCTGTTGGACGAGAATGTGGGGATTGTTCTTACGGGATTGGATTTCCACTTCAATTACCTGAAGCTCTCGCATGCTTATCAATATCTTTCAAGAGGAGCAAAGTTCTTGGCCACGAATACGGACAGCACTCTGCCTTCGAACAACACATTCTTCCCTGGAGCTGGCTCGATATCGATACCCTTAATCAATATGACGGGTCAGAAACCAATTGCGCTGGGGAAACCGAGCCAGGCCATGATGGATTCGATAGAGGGGAAATTCCAGTTCGACCGCAAGACAGCGTGTATGATTGGCGATAGACTTGATACGGATATCAAATTTGGCTTAGAGGGCAAACTTGGAGGCACTCTTGCTGTCTTGACTGGAGTTAGCAAGAAGGAAGAGTGGGAGGCTGAAGGGGCCGGTATTATTCCAGCTTATTATGTGGATAAGCTCAGTGATTTGAGAGGATGAAGTTTCCGATTTCTGAAGATTCATCCTCCCACTTTCGCCTGAAGCCTAAGGACGTAAGTGGCTGCCACGGATCGCGAAGAGGCTCCGTCAAGATGTCTAGAACATAGAGATTACATAGAAATATTCTCCCCGATAGAAGAAATGGAAGGCATCCCTCCTTCGATCTGTGGGATTGATTCCTAGGGAATCATCTTAGTGCGATTGCTGCTGCGCTTCAAGACGTCAGACTTTGGTAAATCCATTCATCGTACCGAGACGATCAGCGTTCCCGACTGAAAGATGAGAGGAAAGTTCACGAACAGTTCAAGAAACTCAGTCTTGGACGTCTCCGATTGACTGGTTTTAACTTTTGAAGGATTTTATTCCAAGAAAATTCGTTAATAATATTATCTGAAGAAAGCCCAGAGAAGACTCAGAAACTCAGCCTCTTGGACCCCCTCCATCTCAAAAGTACCCCCTCCATTAGCGCCACCAGCTGGATAACTCGGAAACTCCATTTTCCTCTGATTCCGCTGTTGGAAGCACGCAAATCAACGGAAAGATTCGAATGTCAAATTTCGACTCGCCATCTTGGCTACTTTCTAACTTCTTTTAGGACACGAGGATTTGAAATACCAGATCTCGTTATAGCGTTGCGTCGGCTCGGATGGATCCGTAATCCGTTCGAGCCTCTGGAACAGAGGACTGAGATACCGATACTTGTATTATTCGAGACATGTCGCTTGTTGATTTCTAAAGGCAGGGGATAAAATTCATCACTCTAGGGGCTTGTAAAATTCTTCTGAGTGGACCCTAATGTCGTATGAGTGAGTCTTGAAGGTACGTGCTTGAGCTCAAAAATGCAAAGTTCCGATGCTCAAGGTAACTTCTGTTCTAAGTATTGGATGCAACTAGCCATCTAAAGCATAGATAATCTCTTAGGAGGTGAAACACCCTGGAATATGGTCTTCTGGGTAAGCTTGATAACTGCGAAAATGCAACGCAAATTAAAGGGGGTCTAGCGCATCCTGCTACAAATGATAGTCGAACGACATCCATAACCTCACGGACCCCTTCATGCCTCGAAAATCAGGGTATGAACACCAAAAATTCGTTATTTTGGCATTGATTATGAAAAGTGGTCCATCGTCTATAAAAATTCGCTAGGAGCTTTATGTCCTAACGAAAATCTGCTTCAAAATCTTCAAGCTCACAGTGAAGAAATCCGACCGCCCTCGGGAGTAATAAATCTAGAAAGGACCCCTATGAAAAATCCCAAGCATGTCAAAACCACGATGGACAGCGACCAAGAGGAAGAAACCGCGTACCTCTTGGAAAAGCGACAAAATATAACGGATTCGCTGCTCCAATTGCCCTATAATTTAATTGCCTACCTAGAGCGTGCAGCTGTGCACACCGAGCTGGGATACCCGGATTTAGCAGCAGGAGATAGCTATCGCGCATTGCTCTTGTGTGACGAGGTGAGCGACGAGAGCTTCGAATATCACGAGCAGGCGCTGCGAGCCCTGGAGTCACGTTCTGCGGGTAAAATTCCGGGGATACTGAGAAATCGAGTGACGAATGGGGAGAACCATGCAGATCTTACGAGCGGAGTAGAAAATCTCAGCGTAGACGAGGAGAGAGACGGAGGATCCCTAATACAACATATCGTGCAGCGAGCTTCACTACAATGCTATCGAAACCTGGCGATCAGTTTGCTGCTGTGTGGCTGTCTGAAAAGTGCGTACGAATTTTGCACGAGGGGTCTGGATGCGGTGCCTGGAGACGATGATCTGTTGCATAAGAAGGAGTATATTGAGAATATGGCGAAGAGGAAGTTGAAGGTGGACGAAGTGGATGTAAATGATCTACCTGACCAAGGGCTTGTACGGCGGGAAATATATCCATGGAACGACCACGAGCCGAATCGATTCTCGCAGGAAACGCTGGACCTTTTGAATGAGGAGTTGAATGCTGCGGCTCCAAAGTGTGAGGTTAAGGTCACTGAATTGCCTACACTCACCGAGGCCCCCAGTGATTCAGGCTCGTACAGCTTCGCATCGACGAACAAGCAATTGGGACTTTTCGCGAAGGAGGAAATTCAGCCGGGAGAGACGGTCCTCGATGAGGTTTCTGTCCTGACGGTCAACAATCGCCTCAAGGAAGCACTCTGCGACGCCTGCAGCTCCGAACTTCCTTCGTTGGGAGAAAATAGCACCGTCGTTGGATGTCCTGATTGTTATGATACCATGTTCTGCAACGAAGACTGTCTGGCCAGAGCTGAACTCTACCATCCCGCCGTCTGTGAGAAAGATGTTGACACAATCTCCAAAGATCCAGATCCAAAGGAGACACCAAATTCTCTCTACCTTCTTCTCCTCGCACGCTCCCTCGCCATGGCCGAAACCCAAAAATGCCATCCCCTGGATCTCAAGGAAGTCAAGTACATCTGGGGCGACTTCCTCCCCAGCGCCGCAAACGCCGTCCCCTCCTCCCCAAATGCCCCTCCACCTCCAATCTGGACATTGCCCTTCTCATTTGCCTCCAACATCTCCGGGCCCCTGCATATCCTAGAAAAAATGGACATCGACATCTTCGCCTCGCTCGCCGAATACGACCTCTGGATATTCAACACATTGTACAGCAAATTCAGGGGCACGGCATCGGCAAGAGTCAACAAGAGAGATGGAAGACCGGAAGTCGCGGCTGTGCATCCGTTGTGGTGTTTGGCGAATCATGATTGTGATCCGAATGTGCAGTGGGAATGGGGCGGACGGATGAAGCTCTGGTGTAGGGAGAAGAGGGTTGGTGGTGCTCCTGGTGGGATTAAGGCTGGGGAGGAGATATTGAATCATTATTGTGATATTGATTTGAAGGTTCAGGAACGAAGAGAGTGGGCGAAAGGCAGTTTGGGTGGGTGGTGTATGTGTGAAAGATGTAGGAGAGAGGCTGCCGAGGAAGAGAGACCGAATGGACATATTGAGGAAGCTTTGGAAAATGAGGTTGAGGAAGGAGGATGATTGGATACATCTGAGGTTGTCATTGGATGGGACTTCTAATCCGAACAACTTGTTACCGCACATGCGGGAAGCTTCGTGCCTGGACAAAATCCCATGATGGACACTGAGGAAATACCTAGCGCCCTGTAGACTTGCATTCTATCTATGATAGGTCACTCAACTAAAGAATGAAGTAGATATCAACTCCTTTGATCTCGGTAGTACCCCTAGTGAGTCGTTCAGACAAGCTCTGTTCGACACGGCTGACAAGGGGTAGTTAGAATAAGCGAAGAGCCGTTGTTACACAAGCTGGGGGGGTTGCTGCCTGAATTCCATGTGATCTTGTTAGCATCATTCTAGGAACGACCAACATTTTACCAGGTGTGAATTTTCACGGCCGTAACTCCCGTCCAACCCATTCGTCCAAATTCAAGCCATAAAGTTCAGAACAGGCAGCATTTCAGGCATGAGTCAAGTGGCTTGTCATTGCCCAATTGTACTCTGCTTGTTGACCTCACCGCTTGGAATTTGATCAGTAATCATTAGAAAAGTTTTGGATTTACACGTGGTTTCGTGATGGAAAGGGGACACGAAATCCCATGATTGATGTGGGAAACCGCGTTTTTGCTCCTTTCTTACCCCGCTTTGAATGAGAATGAATGCGTTCACGCGTAAGACGGAGGGAATTGAAGAGGAGCTCAATTTTCAAATTGTGGCGGATTGAAGAAGATAAATAGAGCCTTTGGTCCTCATTCTTCCCTCATCAACCTGCAATTTCCATGACAACTTGAATCATCAATCGCATTCAACACCACAAACACAAACTCCAAGATCCATCTACAACTGCAACCATCCAACATGCCAGGCAAGGTACACCACTGCTCTCCCTCCTCCCCTTTACACTCGACTAACACTTCTTCTTTTACTCAGGTCGTATCCCCCACTGAATGGCTCACAGCCCGCAAAGAGCTACTTGTCCAAGAAAAAGCTGCTCTGCGCGCCAACGATGCTCTCAATTCCAAACTCCGCGACTTCCCCATGGTCAAAGTGGACAAGGACTACACTTTCACCGGTCCCAACGGGCCCGTGAAATTCTCCGACCTCTTCGAGGGCCGCAAGCAACTCATAGTCTACCACTTCATGCTTGGGCCTGAAGACAAGGTCGGCTGCACTGGCTGCTCCTTCATGGCTGACAATCTCCCTCCCTATCTGGGACATTTGAACAGCAGGGATACGACATTGGTGTTGGTGTCCCGCGCGCCGTATGAGAAGATCAAGGCGTTCAATGACAGGATGGGATGGCCTTTCCCGTGGTACAGCAGCTACGGAGGGGATTTCAATTACGATTTCCATGTGACCAACGATGAGGAGGTTGCGCCTGTCATGTACAACGTTCGTACCCTGATCCCAATTAATTCATTCTTTCGTTCTCCAAGGTCAAGGCAAGTGCTTACTCAATGAACAGTACAAGACGAAGGAGGAGATGGCAAACGACAAGCACAAGATGACGAAGGGTGAGGGACCTGGCTTGAGCGTGTTCTTCAAGGAGGGTGATGAGATCTTCCATACGTACTCTACGTATGCTAGAGGATTGGATACCTTGCTTGTCACTCATCGACTCCTTGACATCACCCCGTTAGGCAGACAGGAAGAAAGTGGTGAGATGGATTGGAAGTTCCATGATGAGTATGACGGAAAGAAGGAGACGAAGGCTTGCCACTGAGCGGTGTGAGAAGTTGGAGCACTCCTCCTTCAGATAGTGGAAGCTCCATGACAAGTATGATGTCCAAAACGAGTTGAAGGCTTGCCCGGAGTAGGAATTGTCCTTTATCAGATTGAACCTATTTCTCTAGTTAGTTCCTGCGAGTTTGAATGATTTTTAACAACGCTGCCACTGCATGCTTCGACTTGAAGGTGATTATTGCTGCAGAGTGTAACAATTCCAGTCCTCGCCGTAAAATTGGTTGCGCGAATCCCGTTACATACAACAAGTACGGACGTGCTGTCTTCTCAGCCTTTCGTCAACAGCACCCGGTATTATGCTTAGCCACATCGTGGAGCCCCACGGGGAAATTGTTGTTTGACAGCTTCAATCCTTGGTTGAAGAGCAAAGGATTGAACATGCAGATCTGATCACGAAGACCGCTCAAACTCAGCTATGCATAACACGAGAAAAGGTATCGAGAAGAAATGATATCATCCTGAAATTCGGCGTCCTTAAGGCGATGGGTATCCGAATCAAGAGGCGAAAAAAATGGAAAAGTCGGCCACAAGTAACAGATGGCGACGTTTATGAGACTGGCAAGGTATGATCTCTCCCGCTTGAGGAAAAAGCCGGACTGCAGATGCTCAGTGGCAGATATGGTCACCCCAGACTGCACTATCCAGCAATCCAGCGCTAAAACCTATCCATTCCAATAGCTCAATCGAGAACTGAGCCTCTTTATGTACTAAATTTAGATTGTTGTTCGCTTGAAATCGCTTTGCCCTATTTTGGGGAATTTTGATGCACCCTGATTACCAGCCAAGGATCAAGCGAGCCAAACCCCTGAATTATCAGTGCGCCGCTCCATGTTTGCTTCTCCAAGTGGGATTAAGCTTTGGTGCACAAGCCATGTCACTGTTCTCATCACACAATGCCGCCGAATATCGCACGTCTCTCCAAGTGCTCGAAATTCGGCATTGCAACTCTACAGTCGTGACATCTGTGGCGATTTCAAGATCCCTCACGGGGGCTCCGGAGACCAGACGACAAAAAGAGATCAGGGGTGCTGATATAAACATTTGGGAGGGTGTTCAGCTGCGTTCCGGCTGACTTTGGAGCACTTGATCTCGATCACTCATCGAAGCACCCATCTTACCACTTCAGAGCCCCAGAATCTTGAAACTTGCCCTAGGTTATGCATTTCCAAGCCTCAGGAGCTTGATTATATTACTTAAGCATCCACCGCCATAAAAGGACAATTTCAAGATGTCAGGTGAACGTCAGATCCACAGAAACACCCCGAGAGTCAAACTTGCTCACGAGTTTCTAACCAGACCCCACACACCGAAACGAATATAAAGCATCCGGAGCTCCCTCCGTCATCGCGCACTCCGTTGAGCAAGAACGATATGATTTCAAATTCGTTGAAGTCGGTGGACCCTCAAACCATGATGAAGAGGCAAGATCAGCAATCCGAGCCCATGTCATGAGAGACTACTATGGTAGAAGAAAACAAGGAAAGGAACCTAATTGCCAGGCTGAGATCCTCTCTGCTGCATCTTCGAAGGAGGGCGTATCACAGCAAGCTCGCCGGTTCAAGAATGGGCCTCATGGCCTTCAGGAATTGGGCAAGAAGCAAAAAAGACAGGGCAGTACCACACAGAAACTCCAAAGCGCACCACCACTGGATGCAGCCTGCATCGATGTGCCCAGAGATACTCAAGCTGCAGCTCCGCCGCATTTTCTATTTGCACAGACTGACGGTGGTGACGACGATCCTTTTACTCTTTCAGGTAAATGTAGAAGCCAATCGCTAGATGCCTCAGGAGGTGGACGGCCGGTCCAGGGTGATGCATTGGACCTAGATAGCCGAGACCAGCTTATCGGACCCGACCCTCTGCCGTCTGTTCTTGGGCCCGGAGACCCTTTCGACACTCTCCCTTTACCCAACTGCCCTCGTACCCAGATTCTGATATACCATGGTGAGTAACTACGCTCCATTCCATGGTTGGGCATTCACTTCCCATCCCTTCGAAATTTACGCATACTTCTGTCCGGCTTTTTCCAGTGGTCTTGTGAGCACTGGTGGGGTCCTCACGCTGACAACTTGACAGCCAATAATGGAATCCTCGCGTCCCCTCTTATGGGACAGCTTCGGACGGAATGGCTGTCACTTGCTACGAAAGATGTCGCCCTCTTCCACATCTGCCTCTCCCACTATGCCGGGAATTATGGCCTCGCAAAACAAGAAAACGACCCGACCGAGGCTCTGCGTTTCAGAATGGAATCGATGAGACTAGTAAACCAAAGACTCGATGCTCGGGAGGCTGCTCTTTCTGACGGCACAATTGGCACAGTCGCCAGCCTCTCAAGCTATGAGGTAAGGATTTTCAATTCAACAAACAATACCACAATCGGAACAATGCTAACAGCACCTCAAATTGCTAGGCTACCAATGGATCTCTTTCAGCTGTCACAACACATCTCCGGGGCCTCATGAAGATGGTAAAATTGAGAGGTGGATTACACAAGAGCGGAATGAACCCGTACACATCACGCTTGGTTCTCTGGTAACATTACCCGTCATCATTGACAAATCCTGATTCAAAACTGAGGAATACACAGGGCAGATCTCAACTGTGCAAATGCTCTAGCATGTGACCCAATATTCCCACCTCCCGACTGTCACGCCACCATCATTCATTCCCGAGCATCCCGTATTCAGAGACGTTCACCATCTAATGCATCTTTTCAAGGAGGAAACTTGGGCAGTTTGACCGAGTTGCAGGTGCTGCACCAAGACCTGATCGACAGATTTATCGACTTGCGATATCTTACTGGCATCAACTCCCTCCACGGACGGCAGGCCATCGAAAGAGACGTGCAGATAATGAGGAGCGATGAAGTCTATTTCACAGAGCGAAGCCTCCTTACACTGTCGAATCTTTCGGGACCACGAAAATTTGTTACCTCCTGTTGTATTGCAGCCATTATCTTCATCGACAATCATCTCCGGGGCATTGCTTTCATCGCCCGAATCGTATCGAGGCATGTTGCTAGGCTCAAGCTTTCAATGGAACTATTCCTAGACGAAGCCTCGGGTTTTACTGCACATTCGAATACTCCGCGAACCATACTATGGACATTATACGTGGGAGGTATTGCAGCTGGTAGTAGGACAGAGCGTGGCTGGTTTGTGGCTCAGCTACTAGAATTTTGTGACCTCCTTGAGCTCAACTGCTGGGAAGACGCCGAGGGTGTATTGAAAAACTTCTTGTGGCCTATTGCTTGGGATGTCCAGGGCATCTTGCTCTGGGAATGCATCGAGGACGCGCGTGTGACGAGACACGGTCAACGCAGCGCAACTTGGAACATGGACGACGCGGTGTAACTTGGCATGGTTCCATTTTGGATACCATATCAAAGTGAAGCTTCTCCTTCCAGCGGGCTTTCATGATTCTCGACTTATTGGAGTTCGGAATTCGCAGACAAATTTCAAAGTCAGTCAAGAGAAAGCTGAATCATCTTGTGACCAGTTGACGAACTTTCGTCAAAAGGGAATCCACGATCCAAAATATCTAGTTGCCGGGCAGACTGTGTTGTGGTTGAGATGACCCTCATCCACTCAAGCCCCTGAATGCGCCAATACGGTACCTGACGCTAAAAGCTGTATGCATTCTTCGGGATATTTAGTGTCGTCATGGATATCTACTTCTACTCGAGTGCAGATGAACACTCGTCGGACGGGCAGATCAACAAAGTGAATACTGTTGATTATTGCTTGCGGAAGGGCACGATTCTCCGCGAAACAAAATGTTGAGAGCCAGAGTAATTTATTGGTTCCGCACATATTTGCGTTTACACGACTTTTCGGCCCTCAAAGCCGCGCTGGATCTCAATCCTGAAGCCTTCTAGCCCATTAGGACCTGGGACCATTATGAGAGTTGGAGTAAATAAATGGCAGTTTCTGTAAATTTTCAAGTCCCAAATCAACTTGAAACAACTTACCATTTCCGGACTTGAAGGCCAAAATGACCTCTCAAAGTCAATCACAAAACTGAACCGAAGTCAAATCTATTCATCATGGGAGAAGCTCCTCAGACTCTTTCCACAAAGCTCTTCAAAGCCTGGAAAGTCACGCACCTGGTGTTCCAAAAGGATACCGATGCGCATGCACGTGACAGAGATGCAGCCATTATCAAAGCTGTAAGGGAAGCTGAAGTTGAGGTGATAATGCGATCAGGCCGTACACTTTGGGATAATGACTTGCTAGTGGAGAAGAATCACGGAAAGCCTACTATGAGCATAAGCCAGGTTCAGACTGCAAGTCCCAAGATCGGCGCCATTCCTCGACCGATATCAGCACCCAAGCCAGATCCAAGAGAAACGAGTCTAGGCTTCGAACAACAACAACCAGAACACTCTCCTAATTTCAATAAGCGAATACGCCAGCATGGGGACAAATCGTATGAGAAGATATCTGGACCCAAAGGCGACTTTGCAATACCTACCATGGAAGAACTAGGCTTCCCGGAAGCAACATCATCACGTCGAGGAAGAGATACAATAGCTTTAGAAATGCTAGATAAAAATGATAGCAGACGAAATCTATACCGCAGCATTCCAGAAGCCCAAAACAGCACCTACAGCCTTCGAACCCCAAGTCACGACACTTCTCTCGCTCACCTCCACTTCGGCAGTTTGAGTGTCCTCGAGTTCTACGGGCGAGTGCAAGACGTCGTCACGAACTTCAGAGGCAAATTCTCCCACCACCCATCTCCTTTACTGGGCAATTGCTATTCCGTGACATGTATTTCGCAGCGCAAGGCAACTCGGGTCCTCATTTGGCCAAACGATGTATAAACTCCCACTGCCGCTTCATCCCCTGGCATCTCCCAAGCAAAATGAACAATTCAACTAAACTCGTCACCAGCGAATACCACGTCGACTCACCCAAAGCAGAAGAGTGGTTCCAGTGGTGGAAATGGGGACGCACAGGATTCCCCTGGATCGACGCGCTGATACGACAATTGAGGCAAGAAGGCTGGATCCATCATCTAGACCGACACGCTATCGGATATCTCTTGACTCGAAGTAGATGTTATATCTCGTCGGAACGCGGGGCGGAAGATTTTGAGGAGTGATTACTTGATTATGAAACCGCTTGCAATGCAGGCAATTGGCAATGGCTGAGCTGCACTGCATTTTTTTGCGCAGTTTGATAAGTGTTACTCCCCTGTCGCGTTTCCGCAGAAATGGGATAAGTAGGGAGCTTTTGTGAGGAGGTATGTGCCTGAGATGAAGGCGTTGGAGAAGAAGTGGATTTCCGAACCATGGAAGGCGCCACTGGTGGATCGGAAGAAAGCTAGGATGAAGATCCAAGGAGATCAGAAGACGGACGAGGAAGTAGTGTACCCGAAACCAATAATTCGATTTTGCGGAGCGAACGGCCGTTTGTATGGAAGGAATGAAGAAGGCGTATCTGGTTGGGCTCTCTGGGGATGGTCCGAAGGTTCTTGATGGCTCGTGGAGAACGTTGTTTGATGAAGGCGAGGGACCTACTGAGGGCGAAAGCTTCGAGGATGCGATGGGCAATAGTGCTGGTAGTGAAGACAAGATTAGAGAAGATCTTGAAAATGGAGATGAAGATGACAGTGCGATTGAGGAGGATGAGAGCGGCACGAAAGAAATGGGAGGGAAAACTAAGGGTGGGGATAAGAAGGGCAAGAAAACATTGAAGACTGGAGAATAAGATGTAGCAATATTCTGGAGTGTACAATCACCCCAATATACACATCAACCGTTCAGCCCACTAGACCAATTAATTCTTTCAGAAACCCTCTTTGTGGATTCATGATCCTTGATCGCGCTAAGCCAAAGTATATCTTCACTTCGCCTTCAAATCGTCGCCAAACGTGGCTGCCCAGCACCGCGTTCTCGGCAAATACCGCCAAAGAAACACCCGAAATCTAAAAAGGCAAAAAGGTTTGACTCCAAGAAAGAACAGAAAGCCATCGCACAGGGCGTAAAAAGCAAAAACAAAAGGGTGTTGAATTCATTATAAATAGCAAAAGAAATACAATCACTTACCTTACCGCAGTTAGGAGGCACTGCACCTACTACCTATACGGTCTTCACATCCCCCCACTGGGGCCGACGTGGTATGTTTGAAAATATCTTATTTGAATTGATAACCCAACAATGTCGAAGCGAAGTGAAGTCTGGAAGTGTGGTGGGCATGGAAGCACATCGCTTCAACCGGTTGACAGCGCATCATCCTCGATCCACAGTAGTGATTTAGGAAACTCTGGCCCTCGACGATGAAAGCAGAACGAATGACACAGCTCGTACGCTCTCTATATCAACTAGATGAAAACATGGAAGGCCCAATGGCTGGTTCGGCACGAACGACGGTAATGCTTCAATCAAACCGTTTGATTCCAAAATGTACTCCATTGAATCTACATGCACGTCATACTGCGTGACGCCCTGTCACCATGCCCATTGCAATCTATCCCAAAACGCCAAATTCAGACCCCTTCTCCAAGAAACTGCCTTTCTAATCGTCCCACTCCTCATCAAGCTGGTCTATCAATCGGTTCTCGTCGTCCGCTCGACTGCCTCTTCCTCTTCCATTTCCATTTGCTGAGACGGAGAGTGCGCTGTAGCCACGCCTGCTGGGCATAAACCTTGCACAAGAGGATGTGGCGATTATGAACATATCCTGTGGGCGTGGTTGTCAGTAAATTTTGCGTATACATGGGACAGTATAAAAAATCTGCAAATTGAAGGGGAGTAATTTCAACGCCGGTATCCAAATGCTATTTTTCATATCCCAATGCTATGCAGAAATGAGATGGTTCTGTACATTTCAAGGAAAGGCCTTCCATCATGATTCTAGAGGCTTTCTTCAAGTCGTCCTACCAGTGGGCAGGACTAAGAAAGATGGGCATCTTCCCAAGAAGACCTCGACTTCGACATGAAAGACCTCCTCCCGGACGGCCTAAATTCCATGGTAGGCAAAATACCATCTCTCACAGAAAAAACGCGGGGAAAGACTTTCTGCTTCGATCTCTGAAGACAATTATGCCCGCTCACCTTTATGAAGTTGCCAATACCCGCCCACATGCTGTAGTTCGGCAACTGTCTCCAACCCCGAGCATGCGCCACATTCCGTTGATAGAACACACCGCCGAGGAAGTATACGAGAATCGCTATAGCGCCGATGATAGCGAATACTGCTGCTGGTCCGACTCCTTGTTTCGCAGGCTCGGCCGTTGTGCAGGCGTCTTTGGAGAGGACTTCGAAGCTATATGCGCACTCGTAGGGATCGACGCCTACGAACGTAACGGATGTTGTAGTTGACAGGGGATCTTTGTCGCAGTGGAAAGAGATTATAGCTGACTTTCGGCGACTCCCACTGCTTCCCTTGTCATCATCGTCCTCGTCGTCATCATCATCCCATCGTTTTGGTGACCGTTTCGAGCTCTCTCTACACGGTGACCCATTTGTGTATTGCAAGACCAGTCTTCTCCCTCTAAGGGTCAAATTTGATGATTGTTGTCTGATTCCTCTATGTCAGCATGAGGTTTCAGAGGCATTTCACAACTCCAGCTACTTACCCCAGAGAATATGTCTCGTCCCCAATTTGGTAGAAGGCACTGACATTCTTCCAATGCCCCGGATCAACACCCTTCACATGCTCCAAATCCTCCACGACCGGCGCGCAGATATTCAAGGTAAAGTTCGACTTGTAATCGTATCCCCGGGCATGCCAACTATCCGTCTTATCATTCTTCCCTGGCTTCTTCCCTTCCGCTGGATGTAATACCGATAAAGGTCTCAAATCATAAAATGAGCCGGTCGTCGAGGCAATCGTACACGGATTCACGGGTTTCTTCGTATCGTCCGAGGCAACGGCATGAACTCCGTTGTGCAACGCAAGCGCAAGGAGGAAAGTGTTGGAGATTGATGGGAACTGCATTATGGAATACAACGTGATTGTGTACTAGTAGAGCGCCTGTGGGCGCAAAATAATGAGGCGTTGACACTATGGCTGTTGATGGCTTCTTTGGAACGCTGCGTGGTTGTCAACTTCGGACACGAAACTCGTATGTTTGAGGCTTCTGCGGAGGGCCAGATTTCGGGTAAGCTTCCGGGTGTGGCTTGACAAGCTTGCGATTTCCGCACCTTGTTAGTGATCAACCTCAGCCTCCAGCTGCTTCAGAACCTTTTCCAACTCGAGTAATACCACTCTTCCTGCCCTTTTGCCCTTCTACCCAATAACAATCAGTACTACCAGCGTCAGCCAAGCAAGCGCGATACTGCATTAATTGCTTTATAAGAGCCTTGTATCATCGTTTATACACGGCACTTTAAAAATCGAAGAAATTGAGGCATATTTTATTACAAAATATTTTAAATAAGGCTTATGCTAGTCATTTTGAAATACTGTACTATTATATCCACGCCGGTATAATTTAAATTTTATAATAAAATAAAATATTTTTAAATTTATTTTATTACAATTTCGAAAATTATAACTTTATATGAGATGGTGGTGTTAAGGCCACCCTGGTTTGGTCGCTGTTTTACACAGACCCAAAAAAATCATTATGCTGAGTACCCCTCGGCTAATCATCGGAACAAAAGAGCTTCAAGAGGGCCAAAATCCTATCCTCATGCTCTAATTTGGGATCTGGGTGATCAACACCCCTTATTGTTGATAGGTCTAGAAGGTACGGTGATATCTAGGGACAGGCAGCAGGTTATCGGTACAGGCAACAAGATATCGGGACAGGCAACTAGCTATCGGGACAGGCAACAAGAATAAGCTGTATCAAGCTGTAGATATAACAGAAGGGTTGAACTATGTAGGAAAGGACAGAGATTTTGAATTGAAGCTTTTGAAGCCTATTTTGGACTAGCGCTATATGCACTTCAGTATTAGGGTGCTTATAACAAAACTTATAAACGGGAAGCCCTCCCTATTTTGTCTGTTATTATAGTATCCACCTTTCTGGCACTTCAGATTCTCCTATATAATCGTATACTTATATATATATCGGTCTCACCCCCCTCCTCTCCTTTTCAAACTGTCATTTCTACTTATTTATCCCCTTATTTTTTATCACCAGTCGTTATAATCACCTCCTATGATCATAATATTCTCTCGTACCCCTCACTTCTTACTATCACCATAATATTATCATTATAGTCACCTTTGATGATCATAATACTCTCTTGTATCTCTTATTCCTTAACACAATAACAATGCCATTTATTCTCTCCTGAGGAAGACCAAAGACTATTGTTCTTATAACCCTGATTCGGCATATTAACGTCGATTCACGATTGCCAGTAATCTCGGAGGACCTCAAATGCTTTAGTAATTGTGTCGAACGATGTTGTCTTAAATAAAAGAACAAACGCCTGCCCGAATACTATTTTTCCGTTATCAAATAGCTCGATATCAAGAAGACTGCTATTAAATATGTTG
>NXFV01001252.1:0-16370 GCA_002803225.1 Gamarada debralockiae | reverse complement strand
TCTCTCCTTTCTTCCCTAGCTTAGTATTTTACTATATACCGTGATCTTTGAACTCCGCGCTTTAGACCTTTGCATCGATCCCGCCGTCACAGCAATAGCCTATCAGCCGCTGTAATTACAGGCGCTCTAACGCTATAAGAGCTCAACTATTATAATTTCAGGCACTTAATTAAATTCTAAGCTTTTTATTATTAAATTAGAACCTTAGACTATTAGTCACTATGATTATAAGGTCTAAGACACTATAATTACAGGCTGATATTCTTATATCAAGGGTAAAATAGGAGGCTTTTAAGGTTTGGGACCCTGATATTCTAAGAATATTCTCATATAAAGATATTCTTATTTACCTCACCTAAAAACAACGGGAACCCTGAAATCGATTCTAATAGTCGAGGTATTCTTATCTAAAGGATTCTTATGTCGAGGTTCTACTGTAGTATTACTGGGCTCGTGACACTTCTATGTTTCTCACAGAGCAGCATCGGGTAAGGTACGCGTTGATCCTGCTCCTCTTTTTTAGCACAGGGTACCGGCTTGCAAGGCTTGTTGATATAAAAAAGAAAAGAAGAGAGGTTACCAGCTCAGATAATGATGATTTTGGACTCGATGACAATAATAATATAGGTGCTAATAACAGTGGTGACGATCTCGGTGCTGATAATAATGACGACTTTAGCAATTATAAGAATAATACTCTTGAAGATGCCGATGCTACGGTTAGACGCGTTAATGCGCTCTGCTATAAAGATGTCTGCCTGCTTCTTGTGCGGAGTCCCGATGGCAGAGAGCGGGATGTGCTTGCTATGGAGGTGGTGATGGCCTATCACAAGGGATATGACAGATACCCGAAGCTGTGAGCTGATCAGCCTGGATATGCCTTTTATTATTGAACTAACTGACATTTGCAATATGATATTCTTCTTTATCAAAGTGGACGACCTGATCTTTTATGCTATCTTTTATTTTGTATTTCTTGCCCTTGCTGACGGCGACAAACCTCACCCATGTCTTCCTGTCTCTACCTGGGCCGACCGAAACCCTAGATCTTTGGCGAGCAATAGCAGACACTAGACTGCCCCTTTCAAGACTTGTCTGCCATCAAAGGACCGTAACCTTGACGAAGATTCCTCTCGATTAGAAGAAGAGGAGGACCTTCGAGACTTATCGCTTCTACCAGAGGATATAGACGAGCTACAAAGAGTTGGTGAACAGTACCCCTTTGCCCAATTGAATTTAGTGTGTTTAGGACTCGGTGGCGACCCTTATATTGTAGTATGACAGTTTCAGAGCAGTATTTTTCTTTCTTCAGAGCAGCCTCTAACATTGGGACTAGAAGTCGATTTTAACTTCCCCTACTGCTACCAAGTCACTGAAGCTCCTACACATCAGAAGGTCTGGCCCAGACATGGCTGGGAGCATAGAGAGGAGAGGGAAGATGTTCGAGTATGCCGATCTGATATCAGACTCAGGCTTAGAGGACGAAGACGTCATTGATAGTGATAAAGATCCGGAAGACCGCCGCCCCGGAGATGGCTTGTCCCTTAGGTCTTCTGCTCCTTTAGCGACCGCGTCGAGGATCCGCGATGCTGAAGCTGACGCTTATATGGAAGCTATGTATAAGATGAGAAAGCTGCCGAGGAACCTCCTACCGTTCGCTCGTTGGGCGTTTGGAGCCGAGGGTATCCCGTCATTGCAAGTTCTCGCCTACGGCGACTTCTCTTTCGACGGACGATTCAGGTCGGAAAACCATGTGCTTTGCAGACAGGAATGGGCAGTTCCGAAACGGAAGAAGGGAAGCACTTCAGGGGATGATGAGGGAAGAGATATAACGCTGCCTTTTCGGCCAATCAGAGACAGTGATATACACATGATGGAGTTGGTCAGTGAGAATATGGATTTCTTAGATGCTTGTCCGGTGGACCCTATCGTTATCAAATCGCCGTCTTAAGACATGCCTTTAATGTGTGTGCTGGGTAAATGAGATAGAGAAGACGGGCAAAGTGGATGCTTTGATAGAGGAGACATGTATGGCTACTCTTTACTGGTACTTGACTGATGAATGACATGCAAAAATCTATACGGACCCCTGATCTCCTATGAGTGGCTTACGCATTCAAAAGCACAAAATGGGCAAGCAGAATACTTTCGATAGCCGTATCCACGAATAGTAATCGCGTTATCGCGGGACCCCATATGCTCGCAGGACAAGGAGAAAACAATAGGAGAATCGAGAAATGTCCCAATGGGATCTACAGTAAGCGATTGGGAAAGCAAGATTGCGAGGAGAGACGTGGTTGAAATGTAGGAGGAGGACTGTCAGTTGGAGCTGTATTTTGGGGGCGAAATATAGTGGCATTTCTAGACCTAGCTGATATCTAAGGAGCTGAAATACAAGGAGGGGAAGAGCTCTCTTATATCACTAGATTAGGCAGTTCCAACCAACAAGGACGAAGGACTCAAAAGTTACACTACTAGAAGAATAGGATCTTACCCCACAGTTTATCTTTAAAACTGAATCCTGGCACTGTGGAACAGCAAATAAGGAGATATTCGTCAAACATCTCAACCCGCTCCATAATGCTGCCTTCAGGTTGGTCATGGGGTGGTTCGCTTGCCAGGTCAAAAGACGTTGTAATCGAGGCATCGTCAGAAGATGCTTTACTAGAGTCCTCGTCAAGGGAGGCGTAGTCAAACGGTTCCATATATGCTGAAATGTCAAATCCGTGGGCAAAGTCAAGGTCAATGACCGTAGGCTTGAAATAATTTGGATTCATCTTCCGAAAGCCGGCGGCATCAACCATAATCCGACTGTCGATACATACTTCCACCGGCTCTCCGTCGCGCATATAAAAGGCACTGCCACTGCAGTAACGATAGTGAGCACCCCTAAGGCGCATGAACTTCCGTCCACATCCAAGAAGGTCGGCTCAAACCCTTGTGGTCTCCGTATAATATTGGAGCAGGAAAGCCGTTAGGGCGTCGATAGACTTTACCCCACGGAACTTGGCGATCTTTAATTCGATCGGGAGCAAGCTAATGTCTTCGCCGTTAAAATCCAGATAGTAGCAGTCAAGACTCTAGTATTTCGTGCCCGCTATGGTTTTCTTCTCCTCGCCAAAGTTATATTTGACACATCAAGGGTTATGTGTTCTAGAACAAGTGGTATAGACCAAGGCATTCGGTTTGAAGAAGGCCCAGAGCAGGTCGTACGTGATATAGCCGGTGGATAATAGCGACAGCATGCTCTGGTCGTGTCTGCATATACGCTCTTCATATAGTCCACAAGCAATCCGAGATACAATGTACCCAGTTGATCGAGAGGAGCGATTTCATTCCAGCTCTGGTACAACTCGAGTTCAGGAAGGACGATATAAAGCAAGTTCTGCTCGATCTACTCTAGAGTGAATAGCTGGTCTTAATATAGCGGGGAAATAGCTTACCGAAAGCTTGCTTTCGTTCAGACTAATCCCCTTGACGTCGTTTAGAACAACTCTCAAAATTTCTCGCAAAAGCTCTGATTTGATATCGACATAACAAGTCGTCACCTTAGTCTTTTTGTCTAGAGATATACAGTCAGCAAGGAAAGGTGAGATAGCTTTTATATACTGGCCGACTCAACGACGAACTACAAATACATATTGCCCTAGTCTAGTTACCTGGTGTACCAGTTTCAGAGATTCTACAATCGCATATATATGAGCCTTTCCGTCCCAACTAAATGAAAGTATTATGTCAGCTGACTGGGAATTGTCATAGCGTTGGAAACGTACAATTCATTAACAGTCTTGAATTCCAGCCTCGAAGCCTCAATTACGACATCCTCGTGCTGACTATCTCTAAGGGCATCGGGTTTCGTAGCTTCGGATTTCCTAACCGAGCTTAGGAGTTTCGCTTCGATGATCTTCGAGATGAGCTGCTTGAGATGCTCGACTATAACGGATGCTTGAATGAGAGGGGAAGCAATCTGCATGGCTAAGACAGCCGTTGCCATGTCAATGGTCTGCTAGGCATTGTCTAAGGGGACGTTATCCCCGGATGATTGAAGGTTCGGGCTACCCGGTGGTGTGTTGGACGGCGGTAGGAATAGGGGACCGTAGTGAACCATCTCTGTTGGAGCTATTATTAATATGGGGATGGTAGATGCTGTTATGTACGTGGGCTGGCAAGGATCCAGGAAGAAGTGAACGATATCGAGAGGAGAGAGTGGATTGAGCTTAAACGTAGAATTCGAAGTTGATGCATGGGACCCAATATCTCTCGCTCCAACTGTCGCCACGGCTTCTTCTATCTAATATTTACGTACACTGTACTTGACCGCTGTGTTGTCATGTAAGCAAAAAGAGAGTCTGCTAGACACTGCCGAAATCAGTGGATATCACCACAATGTCAAGCGAGATCCCACCGCTCAAGAGTATTCACAAGCAACACGCCAGTACCACCAGTCTCTAGCCTCGCCGTTGGAGGGATCCACGCTTTCGCAGTCAATAGAGATGGTTTGCGAAGCAGACGGTGCAGCTATACAGCTAGCCGTGAGTCCATCATCGCAGGCAATACTCCCAACAGTCGCCGTGTTCGGTCCTTTGTAAGAACACGACGAATGACCGATCAGACTGAAACTACCCAATGATGTCGGACAACTAGCTGTCGAGGAATCGCCTATAGCTTCACTGTAAATGATTGGGTTCGCTTTGTGATCGCAGACATCGGCGTCCGACACCGTATCCTCGTCGAAAGAAACGCCGTCCCACCACCAGGTGTTTTGCGAGCCTCCTTCACTCGCAACCAAGATCTCTCTGGTCCATATCTCCAAAACGTACGGTGACGGAGTTGGAGTAGGGGTGACGGTGGTGGTAGGCATTGTGGGAATGGTAGAGATGGAAGTCGTCGACGCCGGCAAAGGAGTAGTGTAGGCACAATAATTCACGGGTGTTACAGCAGCGTCGGTCGATTGTGCAAACGTCGAACCCGAGCAGACACAGTAGCCTTCCGCTATGCCGTTGTCGGGATCAGGGTTTTGGGTGCTGCAAGAAGCAAAAGATGGTGGCGCTGTTGACTGGCCGGATGGTAGCGATGTGATAGGTCCCGTACTGTAACCTCCCTCGCTTGAGGCCGGGAGAGGATCTTGAGTTGGGTTTGCTCCATTCGTAGTCGGAACGTTGGTGGCGGCGTTTCCACAGGGATTACTGTCATCATCGCAAGGATCCTCTCCCTCCCCGTCGCCGTCATTAGTGGCACTACAGCCCATATATATATAGACATTCGGATCGAGGAAGCCTCCTGATGAAGCTTGACGGCCAGTCAGATCTCGGGGATGAACACGAGTTTGGTTGGCCTTCGCGCCTGCTGGCAGTGTTCGATCCTCGCGCTTGGTGAGAGTGTCGCCTTCCTCTGGTACATCGGCGCATCTTTCGTTGGTTGCAATATTGTCCATTCGGCCCACCGCTCCGAAACCAGCCGCCAAACTCCATGTTTTAGTGTTTCTGTTGTAAGTCTTTCTGCCAGGTGACGGATATTGGCAGTATGTCGGTGGTAAAACATCATAGACCGCATAATCCTCTTCGGTAGGGTCTTCGACAACTTCGTTACCATCAACGTCCTCATAATACATTAGCTGGGGGCTCTTCCGATTCATATTAGGCACGTCGAACCAAGGATCCCAGGTGCGGACCCCATCAACATCATAGTTGTTGACCAAAGTGAATTCCGGCCCGTAGGGTTCAGCACAGTAATTTTTATCCACAAGATCTTCTGGCAGGTAGCTCGTGAAGCTCGGATCAAAGTCCACGCAATACACGATGCCATTAGGGTTGATGCTGGGGTTCCGCCCTGTCTGTTGTTGCTGGTACTTGTTGTATTGCGCTGCGACCTCCTCGACCCATATTCTCAGGTGGTTTCCCGCCCCCTGATTTTCATAGTTTGGTTTGACAAATTGCCCTCCAGGAATGAGTCGTAAGATGGATGTTCCACTCCCGCTGCGGTCTGGATTACCAGAACCAAAAGGATACTCTTCAACCTGACAGAAATCGAGCTTCCAGCCGGCTCGCGGAGTCTCACCCGTCGAGGTGAAATAGTGTCCACTATACCTGTTGTGATGAGGGCGTTAGTACGGAAGGCTGGATCTGTGAGGAATGTCTTTGACTTGATTTTCGGATGACTCACCATGGCTCTGTATCATGCAGCTTTGATCCAACAACCTGGGTCAAGATAGATGTCGCCCCTCGAATGCTGATGGCTGACTTTGCGTTTCCACAAACGTTGGTGTAAAGAACGTGTGGGCATGTATAAGTAGCATAACATTGGCCTGCCGGCGGTTGCTTTGGGTTCTCATTTGGATTGGGGCAATAATCCGCCCGCTTGTCTAGGCTCAGTCCCAAAGAGTCAAGACCGCGGTGGAGGAGCGAAGAAAGCATGCCTCTAGCTGCCCGTCGCTTAGCTGTACTCGATGTCGAACAGCACGACCTCTCATTCTCCAGATAGCTCTGGACGGCAGCGAGGTTGTCGTCGATGTTCTGTTGGCATCCGCTAATCTGTGAGTCAACATCATCGCTCGCGACATCGCAGCTAATGGTCCCAGAGCTTGGATCAAAGACGGGGTAGTTGCCATTGTCACACATTCCGGTACTCGTGTCGAATTCGCAGGGGTTAGATTCGGGATCGGGATCTGGAGGGGGGTCATCATCCACAGGTGCTGGACCAGAAGGGGACGGGCATTGACCCAGAACCACGATGCCAAAGATCTTGATGCATGGCAGATGGAAAGTAGGAAGTTCCGGCAATTCCGGCCAATCGAACTTGACCCACGGAATTTCGGGCGTGTTCCAAACAATCACAGGTCCACATGTTGGGCACGGTAAGATAACTGGAACGATTGTTGTGGACGAGTCGCTCCCGGTAGTTGTGAGCCAGATGTTGGTAGTGATTGTGAAATCTATGAAATCCTCAAGAGACACGCCAGCAGGGAGTGTGGTCATGGTAGACGTCACGGTGCCAGTTATAACCGGGCCTACCGTAAGTGTAGAACCATCTGTGGTGATAGTCTCAACCCCCGTGATAACCGACGAGCCTAAGGGTACGGTTAAGGTGATAGTAGAGCCATCGGGTTCGGTCAGGGTCCCGACTGTAACAGTCTGGATAGGGGTGAGGGTGATTGTCGCGCCGTCTGTCGTGATCGTCTGAACCCGGTAGGCGGAAGTGTGCCACCGCTGCCAGAGGGGACCGAGACAGTGGCCCCAGAAGGACACCATGACGGCGCGGGAGGGCAGGTCGGTCCAGAACTCCCTTCAGTAACCGTGTTGGCGGGAGATGGGGCGAGCACTGCCGGCCCTTGTGCAGATTCCTCGTTCCCATTAAAGGCAGAGACGCACCACTCATAATTCCACACACCAGGGAACAGGAGAAAGTCGTCAGCACAGGTTGACCCGCTGATATTCCCAGCCAACACGGATTGACTGCCTGCCTGGTTGACATTTCGAGACCAGAGATGATAGCCTCCGGCAGAGTCGGACCCGGTCCACGTAATGCTACAGCAGAGATGAGATTGTCAGTCTTGCCCTGATAGTGAGAGAATGAAAGGCGCTCACTTACTGAACACTGGTAGGGTCATTTGAAATAACCACGAGGTCTGTTGGGACAGGGGGGGTTCCGGCACCGGGTACAGCATTATTAGCTGTGCCCGGCAGTCCTTGGCCATTCTCATTCCAGGTAACGGGTGCAATCAAATAGTTCTTGCCAGGAGTCAAGCCAGTAATGACTGCAGGCGAACTAGTAAATGCAGCTCCGGAGATATACTGGCAGTCGGCGTAGTACGAATCCCAATATATGATATTATACTCGATGATGGTGCCTGAAATCGAAAGGGAATAGGAGTTAGCCAATGTTTCTAGACAACTTCAATGGTTGCACCTATGTACTCACGTACCATCATTAGGCCCTGTTGGAGGATCCCACGTTACCGTGAAGCCATCGGCAGTAGGCTCTACGTTTATATTCTGTGGTGGATCAGCTAGTTGCGGCGTGGCCACTGCTGACAATGTCGATGTGTACGGGCCCACTTGAGTGTTGCCGCAACGAGCACGCACGGAAACAGCGTATGTCCATCCAGCGAGTGGCCACTGCGAATCCCATCTGTTGAAAGGAGAGGTTGTTAAGGACTCGGAGACGACGGTCGAGACTAAAACATCATAGTTGTATGCGCCATATACTGTTGCCAAATCAGCCCGTCAACTTGAACACGCCTTGTGAGTTATCCGCTCCATGTGACCCGAGAGTGTTAGGATGAGAAAGTGTGAAAGGGTATTGTGAGAGTTCTTGACTCTGCTGGCGCTCCTGATGATAAGCCAACCGTCGAGGAATGTGAGGACCTCTTGGCAGGGAGCCAGTTGTTGTCTCAGTACACGACTCGAGCAATCATTCTGGCAATTCCGAAAGACTCTCGAATCACATAGAGTAGATCCTTGTCACCAAAGTACTTACCTGCATCCCAGGTGGCGGTAACGCCTTGCGGAGAACTAAATACCTGGAAGTTTGACGGCTCCGGCAGCGGGCGGATCAAGCTAGAATCGTCCTGAGCAGGAATTGCGAGTGGAGTAGTGCCCAACTGGAAATCGTTGACAAGCGTCTGAGAGAATGCGTTCGCAATTTGGAACTCGCCCCATGCGTTTGGGTGTAGGCCGTCGTAACCTGCGATGATTTAGTGGCTTTGAAACGGGCAAAGCACGTGGACGTATATACCTGCCGGACAGCTGTCAGGTTGACAGTCCTACAAATCGAAAACGACAAAATTCAGCCAATAGTCTTTGACAACACTTATCCTCGAGCGTACTTACGTAGTTCTCTTCGAGCTCCACCAAATGAATTGGAGATTGCTCCGTGGTCCACTGCGCGATATATCCCGGAAGTAACTGGTTATATATCTCCGTGTTTTCGACAAGATCTTCCCGGCCACCAATAAAGCTTCGCTGAGGTACATTGGCGAGGGCGATTTTCACGTCCGGATTTGCTGCTCGGGCGTTTGCGACGAAGGTATCAACACTATCGATCGTGCCAGGAGCATCGCTGTAAAACCAGCCCATGTCGTTGAAGCCAAGCATGAAGAGAATGAGGTCCGCGGGCGTCGACTCAAGCACGCCTTGGATGAGTTCTTTGTCAGCGGCTACAGCTCGACCTAGGATCAACGCGTCTCTTATCAGTAGGTGTCTTCGCATGTAACCTATGTTTGCCACGGGTAAATAGTACGTACCCCTACAAGAATTTGTGTGAGCATGTCAACTTGATTCTAATGGGAAATAGAAGGAGAATATTATTGCTTACCAGACAGCGAAGTGGTTACAGTTCGACAAAAACGCTGAGTCCACGTCTGCAGCATATCCCCCGCTAGTGTCAGGGCTGGACGACGGAGCTGTTGCGCCATACAAAATCGGTGGGGAAGGTGCTGCCGGAGGCTCTGGCGGTACCTGCATTTATTTTTAATTAGGTCGCGCTATTGGCAACTTTACAGTAAGTGTTCAATACAATACGGGGATATACATACCGTACCAGTATAGGGCCCAACCATGTCAACGTCAATGCCGTTCTGCTGGAAAAATTGCCAGATTCGGTAGCGCCAAGTGTAGTCGCCATGTTGACCTATAACGATGAGGGTAAGCAGGTCATGTTTCTCGTCAGTGTTGTGGGAAGGAGCTGGGAGTTGAGTAGGTGATCAAGCTCTGCTTGAAGTGCAACTCAATGAAGATCATCGTATCATCGTATCATCGTACCTTGAGACATAGAGTCGCCAACAACCATCACCCTGAGGGCCGACTGACGAGGACGGCCAGCGAGAGACGACCCAGGGCTTGATATGTTGGTCCACGTGATCAAGTCGGCAATCATACCCTCGGCATCCGGGAAGGCAACGCCAGTTTGTATAGGTGGCAGGGCAGGCGCGAGTATACTGACAATCTCGTATTCCGGGATAGCTGTGACGTTGGTTGGCATAGGGAGTGCTGGTGTGGTTGAAATTTGATTCATTTGCTACGAAATGGAAGATGCCAGCTGCACAGCCGAGGAAAACGCGATGGTATTGTTGGCATTGCTTGTAGTAGTTGTCGTACTGGGAGTGCTGTTTAACGTCGAAGTTGTATTGGTTGCCTGAATAGGAGCGAGATTAAAGAGGAGAAGGCTGCAAGTAAGGACACTAATGAGGCAGTGGCCTGAGCCATAAGAAGCCCACCACGCGATTCCAGAGGTCATAGACATTGTTGGCGTGAAGTGAGGCCGATTCTTCCTCATCACTGTGGCATGCCTTGATCTCTTATACTCGCTTTGTGTTAACTCCTTGATAGTCATCCGAGTTTCTTAGCGAGGCTACCACCAAAAAACACTCTTGCTTTCGCAACCAACAGGCCCCGGAGGATCAGATGATCATCGAGGAGTTGAGTCTGGCTGCCATGGGGGTTTCTACTACCTGTGCCGCATAGTCTGGACCACTTAGACAGCTGGAAAAAGAGTTGGATACAAAGTCTTTGGATCCGGGAACATGCATAGGTATCCGGCCGCTGCGATAGAGGTGCCTTATTTGTATCCATACAAAGTGATTCCACGAGTATCACAACCATTCGGACGGGGGCATGCTGCTGTTCCCCATTTATGGCTTTTTCGATATGTTCTACAAAGGAGGGGAAGGTTTGAGCGTCGTGAAGCTGGATGTGAAGTTTTCTTCGAGTGTTTCAGGAGGGCATCAATATACTCTTCAATCTCATCTATGTCCAGCTTTGCGAAAGCTTGCACAAGAAGTGAAGCAAGGTGCTCAGTAGCATGCTTACTGTCACTTGATGATAGTATATTCTCGAGAAATAATAACCCCGCCTTTTATTTAGCTTATCCGTTAACTTCTTTGAAAAGAGGGGGGGGAGGGGGGCTGAACGGCGCAGCTGGGAAAGTGATCTGCAGCTGGGTGCAACGCAATTTGACGCCTTGAATCAGCCCTAGGTTGAATAAAGCTACCGTACTCGCTTTTTCATTGAGACTGAACGACGCGGCTAGATGCAGCAGTAAGACCTCCTCATGAATATTGCTTGTCAACAATTTAACCTTCAAGAATCCAACACTTGCGCCACAAAACAATAGTTTCGAGCATACTAATCACCGACTAATCGTTGGCTCGCTTAAGCGGGCGGTTCGTTCCACTCCCAAGCGAGCGAACCTTAGATCCTTCAAATATCCAACACTTCCGGGCTGTGCAATATCTCCGGCTACACTACTACCTACTTAGGTAGGTAATCACCGACAATTGAATCTCCCAATCTTCGGAAGTCCAACACTTACCGTATGCGAAAAAAGGAAAAAAAAACAAGAATCGTGATGTGTGAATGTGCCGTAAAGGAAGTCCGAAATGGAAAGTGCTCAACATTAGCTGGCCACTGGAAATATGCATATCCCAAAGTTCAAGTGACCCGAAGCTGCTTCACTGCGGCGAGACAGTCACGATCAATTGCTTTGTCTCCGCGGAACTAGCGACTTCACAGTATGAAATGGATGATAAGGATCAAATGTTGGATATTGCAACTGTAAACGTGTTTAAGCGCTAAGGCTTGCACTTATGCGACGATACTATGCGGCCGCCCGCTAGCAAGGCTAACAGGGTGTGCTGCAGAAAGGCCGCAACCGCCATATCAAACCTGGAGAACGCCCCCTTGACCTTATCTACTCGGACATTATCATTATCTAACATGTCCCGGTTAAATTAAAGGCTTCGAGGATTTATCGCTACTGTACGTTCGATTGCGACTGGACCATCGCATTGCACGTGGTGGCTCGATCAAGGGTGGACTATCAAGAGGATCATGTTGGAGCGCCCCGAGGATCATGACGATAAACTATTCCAACTTCTAGCCTGGTTCTCAATCCCATGAATCCTGGTGTCCCTGCCCCTGCCCCTGCATCCAAGCTCCAATTGCCTCGGCCACGTTTGCCAATCTCCATTCCTTTGCCACGGCCAAACTTGGGTGGGAAGACTGGTTCGAGAGTTCCGTAGACTGTATGCATTTTCATCCATCAATTCCATATATATTCGACTTTGATGGGAAAAGGTACGTCTTTTGGACACTACAATACTATCCCAATACGAGAGAGATAATGACCCTTGAGTCTGCATCTCTACGCCATTGGCGGTCAATTCTCGTCATTCTGCTGCTCACTGCTGCCTTTAACACAATATACCATGTGTCTCCCGATTACAATCCTCATGTCGTTCGTTTACACGAGGTCTTGACCAGCTTCACAACCAGAGGTCAGGCTACAGTGGAGCTCTTCGCACCTTTATCCACCATCGTTGGTTCGTCACCTGATAGTCGACTATTCCTGACGATAGTATGCTATATTGCGTGGCCGTTAGTTAGCGCTGCGTTTTTGAGGATGCTGCAAGCACACAAAATTGTAGTGGTGAGCAACATTTGGACATGGACGGCACTACATGCTTTGATGGCCGGCATGACATGGTTTTCTAGCTCGCTTAGACACGAACATCTCCTTTCACTGGTACAACTTTTCTCCCCTAATAATATTGTTGAGATCAGCACTGACGACTTTAATAGCTCAATGAGGTGGCAGATGCATTTTTGACCTTAGCTCTTGTGACAATAGCAGCTTGGGGAGATCATTCCCAGTGGCTGCGGGCATTGCTTTTCTTAGGACTCGGAGATGCTCTGATTCTCACTAGCTATGCGCTCGGCTGTAACGATATTGATATAGTTGTGGCATACTTTTTATTATCCGTTGCTCGAGCGAGGATACTTGCCCGGAAAGTAGCAGACTCTAGATACTCAATAGTGAGTATAACCGACCTTTGTTGTAGTCGAAGGAGCATATAACAGCCTGTAGGTTGCCCTTGCTTGCGAGGGAATCTCAAATATGTCCATATCACTTGTAGTGTGGCCAATATCTATAATATTATTGACTGGCGCACTCCTCCCAATGTCAGAATCAGCAGCGGGAGGGAACTACAACCTACGCTATCTCTCAGCCGCTGCTCGTAGGGACTTTACTCCATTTCCAGCCATCCGACCCTCCTCGCTACAAGCCGCACCTCGTTTCGGTTTTTATTATGGCATAGCATATACTTTATATATTACAGGAGCAGGATTTCTCTGGAGTGATTCAATGGTCTGGAAGCAAAGTCTGCCAGAGAGATTGCGACCCTCCACAGATCACTACAATGATGCGGTAGAAGAATACTGGTCCATCGAAGGATCGCACCGCGCCTTTTTTCAAGACAAATTTGTTGAACGCTACCTTTGGGAAGTCCAAAATTTTCCACGACAAACACAGAAGCGGCGGACCCCACAGACAATACATTCTGGTAGTACCGTACGTTTGTATGATTCGATAGCTACTCGATATCTCTGTGTCATACCCGGGGAGCGAGTAGTAAGCGAAGCGGGCTATTTCAGTATGGATGACAGCATAGAGCAAACTACGAACAACAGGATTCGAGTAGGGTAAGTTTTACTTCATGAACTCCGCGCTCTTCAAGTAATGCTGAGATATTTTCAAAGAACCAATCCTAATCCTACATCTCCGCATTGTGACTGGACGACCTACTACGACCCGATGGAAGATGATGGCATATGTTTCTACAGCCACGAGCATCAATGCAGCCTGGGGACGACCTTTCGCTCACTGCCTGATCCTAACGTTCAAAGCAATGATACCGTGCTTCGAATCCTCAATCTCAAACTTGAGGCGAGTTGCACGGCAAGTGCTAGTAAGGCGAGCCCACGACTGTTCCTTGTCGAGAGCACTGCTCGTGATAAGGCACCTGGAATTGCAAAAGGGGCTCTGAAGGAGAGGAAGTCTACCTCCACCAATATTAGGTATTTTTGGAGAGCGATGGACTATCTCGAAGCACGGCGCAGACTGAGCCGCTTCCGAAGATATCATAGTCATCTCCAAGATGAGGTTAGGACAGTGATAAATGATATTGGGGGAGAGACACGACTACTAGATCTTTGCAAGCCGGATATCTTGATGTGCAGCTTGTATCTATCAGTCTGGGTGCTTGACATACTTGCTCGCCGGCGGTTTCTTGATAAGTCTGCCAGGTCATTCTGGGATGGTTTGCCAGCACAGTCCCAGCTTGGAAGTTTTTTCGTGTTATGCCATTTATGTGCATACTATATACTAGGAACGAAGATGCTGCATTCTTCTCGCGCAGCTAGATTAGTAAGCTTATATAGCTTGACCGAGTACGTGATACAAAGGGTGTAGAACAAGCGATCAAATTCTGTTGCATGTCATTGAAATGCTTGTGATAGCTTTCAATGTTGCCCGAGTATTGCTTTCAAACTTTTGGTTTGCTTCCTAACCTCCTCCCCCGTCTGTTCTTCGAAGTGGGCATAAAAGCCAAGAAAGTCCTCAACGCTATCGTAGACATCACTACGCCAGTCTTCGTCATGAACGCCGTACCTCCACTTCCATTGTTCATTCTCCTCGTGACGGCAATAGAGGGCGTAAGAGCCGCCCCAACTGCGTGGACCACCGCCAATCTTGAATGCGACAGCAATCTCCCAGTCCTCCCAAATAAAAGTCAATTCATTGGAATCTCCTCCTTCGACGTACCGGATGGGCACAATAACATTTTCCACTATGTCCTCTAGCTGATTATTTTCAATGGGAGATACAAAATCGAATTGCTTCATCTCGCGGTGATACGGCAGTCCCGGACCAGTGATGCCGCTAACAAGCGTACATAAGTACTCTAAGTCGGCCGGAGGAAATTCTGCTACCTCGACGTTCTCTGGAATGCGCGTCCGAATGGCTGCGAAGTATTCCTCTCTTTGTTTTAGATTGACTGGATGGTCAAATACTCCGTCTAGGCTAGCGCGTCTAATCAAGTCTGCGCGCACATCGTCCTTGAGTAAATCTCGCGGCGACGTGACGGATTCGGGAACATAGATTTGTCGACGGAGTTCTTGCATGCGTAGTGTTTGGACGAGGCTTGCTGACCAGCTGGGCGGAATAGGCTGCGTTTCCAGGCCTTCCACTAGGATGCGCAGCAAGAAGAAGCTGTGCTGCGTTACCGTTTCGCGATATTGCTGCAGTGCGGTTGCAATGTTGGTGCGTCGCTCTTCATCCATTTTGCCCACTTTTCCTGCTCGTAGTGGTTGGGAACGAATATACGGGAGCAAAGTTTGTTTGATTGACAGGCTGGGACCGGCTGAAGATAAATACTTACAGCGACATGACTAACTAGAGGCATATACTAAAAATTTAAGCGAAACTCGCTTGTAGTAATCAAGGCTCAAGTCTGGAGAATCAGGATTTATGCCTGAACTCGCTATATTGTTAATCTTGTATTAATCCTCGAGATAAGTGAACATTAAAAAGGCGTTTCCCGGACTTGCTTTGAGGATCTGGTGGTCTCGATGTCTCTACGATGTCTCAAGATTTTACAACCGACGCGTCGAAGGGAACCCGGACAAACAAAGCGCGAGATATGTGCGAAAAATCAAGGGTCTAGTATGTAGCAAAGTGTCGAAAGGAGTGTTGATTGACCTGTACTTGGCGAAGGAGTTGGACAGTCTGCCGAGTGAAGCGAGTCACTGGACTGGCACTATGCATTTATGGCGATCGAGGTGCTCCAAGGCAAAGGCCACACATACCGGCACGATCTCGAGTTATTCTTCTATGTATTCATGTGGATGTGCATTCGCTACGGCCACAACGGAGAACCTGATGGTGAAGGATCGCCTGCGCCAAGTTCCAAGGCAAACAAGAGGAGGGTGAGACCCACGAAATCCAGCATCCTTCAGGATTGGTATACTGGGGATCACAGCGTCACTTGCATTACCGAATTAGGCCTAGCTTAGGGATAATTTCAGTCCCCAAAATACCTGTTGCAGGAGTTTACAAAACCGGAATCTTCTAGTAATGCAATGGAACCGGTTTTCCCTGATGGGGCTCTGTGTCAAAAACAAAATACTCATAAAATAGTCGGACTAAATCACTCCTGTAGGGCCCCTTTCTTACAGGATCGAAATAATAGTCGGGCGCTAATTTAAGACCTCCGGCTTAGTCGGCGAAAGCGAGTTGTCACGCGAAAGCGAGGTTGTCACGCTTCGTTTGGTGGGAAACCTCACTTGAATATTAAGAAATCTACGACCTCGATTTTTGGTGAGGTTTCCCACCAAACGAAGCGTTACAAACTCGCTTTCGCGTGACAACTCGCCCTCTTCGCCTAAGAAAAAAGTGGCACATACTTAACACTAAACGCCGTACTTCAGCAATTGCAAAACTTCCACAAAATATAACTAAATTCGCTAAAATTTGATTTCAGAGTTCTAAAGAAGTCAACCCATCTTCCAGCTAATTTTTAGTCATTTAACTACGGG